>JAXIVD010001027.1:25000-60000 GCA_036785275.1 Cancer borealis
AAGTGTGTCAAAGGATCACTTGCAAGGGTTATGCGAGGAAGAAATGTGTCCATGGAAGTAAAGAGAGGTTTAAGGAACAGTATTCTCCTGCCAACACTGACGTGTGGATCAGAAACTTGGAGATGGAATAGGATACAGCAGTCAAGAGTTGTGCTGTGGAAAGGAGTTATCTTAGAGGAGCATGTGGTGTGATAAGACGGGAGGGTGAGAGCAATGAAAGCTTGTATGAAAGGTGTGGCATTGGACCTTGTGCAAATGGAGTGAAGTGTGGTGTAGTGGAATGGATGAAACAAAATACATTGAAATGGTTTGGCCATATGGAGAGAAAGAGGATTGAAGAGATTGTGAAGAAAGTCTATGTGAATTAAACTAAAGGTCCTGGGAGGAGTGGAAGGCCAGTTGTAAGATGGAAGGATAGAATGAAGGAGTACATGCATAAAAGAGTTCCTAATAGAGAGGAAGGAATTGAATAAGCAAGAGGATAATTTGTAGATAGGGAGAAGTAGAGACTCTTCTGCCCTGGTCATCCCCTTGGGGGACGTTCCTGGAGAACGAGGCGTCAGAGACTATAGATAGATAGATAGATAGAAGATGTGGCAAAGAAATTTGTACAAATGGAGGAAAGTGTGGTGTGAAAAGAAATATTTTGAGGTGGTTTGATCATCTCGAGAGAAAGAGGAGTGAGGAGTTTGTAAAGAAATTGTATGTGAGTAAAATTGAAGGTCCTAGGAGGAGGAAGGAAGATGAAAGGATATGGTAAAGAGAACATGCAAGAAAGACGTGCTGATAGAGGGGAAGGGTTTGAACAAGCAGGGAGGGAGTGTGTGGATAGGGAGAGGTGGAGTCTCTTCTGCCGTGGCCATCCCCTTGGGGAACATTCCTAGAGGGAACGAGGCGTCAGAGACTAGAGATATAGATAGATAGATGACTTCACTAATAGAGCTTGAAACTTCAAACTTACAATATGTGCTTCAACCTCCTTCTTTTCTCTTATTGTTTCAAAACTCATTTATGTAATTTTTGCAACACATAAATTCTTTTTTAAAGACACCTTATTTCTTCTTGCAGATACCCTTCAATCACAAATCACTCCTATCATCCTTCTGTACCTAACCTGCCTGCACTGTTTTCTTCACACCTCTACGCACTCATGCTCTCCATTACTTTCAACACTTGACACCAACTATTTAAACTCATCCACCTTCACCAGTTCTACAACTTGCAGCTGCGTTATTCTGCAGTCCTTGCTCTCGTTTACACACATGTACTCCATCTTGCTGCTACTGACTTTAATTCCCCTTCCATCTAATTCTACAAGTTTGCCTCATCCTGCTCCATCCACAAACATAATAGTCCCGGAGACTCCTGCCTGATCTCATCTGTCACCTGTCCTTCACCATTGCAAACAAGAATGGCTCAGAGTTGATCCTTGATGCAATCTCATCTTCACCTTGAACCCGTCTGTCATTCCTACACCACATGTCAATGCAGTCAAACAGTTCTCATACATATCCTGCACTAACCTCACATACTTCTCTCACATTCCAAACTTCCTCATGCAATACCATAACTCTTCTCTCAGCACCCTGTCATAAGCTTTTTCGATACCAACAAAACCACAATGCAACTCCTTCTGACCTTTTTTCTTATACTTTATCAACACTCTAAAAGCACACATTGCATCTGTAATTGCTACATGCAGAGCCTCATCTCTCCCCTCAAATAGCTTCCACAATGCTTTCTAAAAAAAAATCATGTTGTGGCTGATTAACTTTGTCTCTGTAGTGACTGTAGCTCTGCACATCATATTCTTAACGATCAGTACCAATACATTTCTTCTCCACTCACCATCCTCTTATTTTCCAAGCTCTTGTTAAGCAATCTGGTTAAAAAGTTCCACTGCCATCTCTCTTAAACATTTCCACTCCTCATCTTTATAGCTGCCTTACTAGTCTTTCTAGTCTGCCTAACGTATCCATTGTACTTCCTGGTTTACTGTCTCATCATCCAATATATATATATATATATATATATATATATATATATATATATATATATATATATATATATATATATATATATATATATCTTTCTCTCTCTCTCTCTCATCTCTCTCTCTCTCTCATCTCCATCCTTCATCATCCTAACCTGCTGCACATCCTTCCCACCACAGTCCGTTTATCTGGCCATCGGTACAAGTTTTCTCCTTCCGATGTGTCCAACTTCTCATACAGCTCATCATATGCTTTACCCTTTGTCATCTCTCTCTTCACCTTGCATCACATCTTGCACTATTGTATCCTTTCTTCACCTTTTTAACTATCCTCATTCTTTTTTGCTATCTTTCTCCCCATACTTTCCTGTACTTCCTCATTGCACCACCAAGTTTCCTTGTCTTCCTTCCTTCACACCAAGTACTTTTCTGGCTTTCTCTTTTACCACCTTCGTAGTCATTCCCCAGCTGTTCAACACCTACACCTATCACCTCTTCCATGAACTTCACACAGTAACCTTCCTCCTTCAGCTTTCACCATTTGATCCTTTGGTAACAAATCTATTCTCTTCCTTTATCTTCACCTTCAAAGTCATCCTACAGACCACCAATCCGATGCCTTCACAGATTGCCGTTTCCTTTGCCACATGGCTATGCTCTCCCCTGCCACCATCTTATTATAGTCTCTAAGCTCTTTGAAGTTGCATCTCCTGCATAGAATATAGTCCATATGTGTGCACCTTCCACCCATACTCTTCTCCCTTCTTAAAACATGTATTCACCAGAGTATTTCCACAATTTTTGCAAAATATAAGTTAATGAGATAGAGAATTGAAAAATGTGTGTTGACACACACACACATCTGAATGGATGTTGGAATGGTCTCTTGGTTGTGAGTTAAAAAGCCACACAGTCGCTATTAATACTGGCAGTCCGAACTTGTCGTAGTTAAGAGTCATGAATGGTTCAGGATCTCAAGTGTGACCTGAAGCACTGAGCAACATGTGTTGGCCTTGAACTTTTCTTGTTCTATTATCCTTAATACTCCCATGTCAGTTTTAATTTTTTATTCAAGCAAAATCTCAATAAGTATATGTTTCCTACAACTGTTCATATTTCACTTCCAATGTTGTCTCTAAAGTTGTTGTTTTTTTCAAGCTCACATAACTACAAACCACTGTCTTTTTTTAAACTATTTCTAGGTATGAATAAGTGATTACTTACACATCTGCAAGTACTTTTCTTACATACACATTACCTAATGCCAATCAAATAGGCCTAACTGATTGGCAACAAGGTGGTAAGACGTAAAATTTCCTGTCCAATGAACATGCCTAGAATTTGCCATGTGAATGTAAAAGTGTCACATTGTTTTGAATTTGAACAAGATACTTCCACTTGCAGGCACAATTTTGGTTACTTTAAACCAATCACTATCAACTACTTTACCCCTTCTGTCCCTGCGTATGATGAATTATGTCACTAAAATCTCATCTAAGAACAGTCATTTATAAACTGTTACCTTCCAAGCATATTCCGTATCTAAGTACCTCCAGGATTTTTCTTTCAACACATTTTCACATTATCTTTCCAATGCAATACATTTCTAGTTATTCATGAAAATATTATGTAATATATTAATTAGCTGCCTCCAAGAAAATCAACATTATTGTAACCATGTACATTATTTGAGCTTCAATAACCGCTATCAATTACTTAATAAAGAATGTGTATATAAAGGTACACCACCAATTTATCAGCTCTCTTGGTTCAAAGGCCTTGTCAGATTAACTATTTTGCACGACCTGTCCAGCATACCTCTGACCCCTGACCATGATTTTTCAACATTTCAACTTTTCTTGGATCAATATAAACTGGTTTTTACATTTGATGCCACCACTGACACCTGCATCTTTCTCAAACCCTTAGCTAAGGTTATAAAAGAGAAATAAACTAAGAACCTCACAACATGAGGGATAACCACCAAGTTCTGCTGTGTACAGAATCCAAGTGAATACATGTTACATGTAATGCCATTTATAGCAACCCAATAAATTACACACACACTCTGAATAATAATGGGATTACCTTCCAATAAACATTACATACATACAAATACACATACACTCCCCTCATTTAGCCCCTCAGCCCCAATAAGAGAAAAGAAGTATAACCCGCCCAAACACTGCATGTCAGCTCAATCACACAAATGGGGACAAGGACGGGGGTCGTATCTACAAGTCCTAAGATTTACTCCTGCCATTTCAAATTGAATTCATGCTCTCTCCTTCCCCGCACTTGATATGACTCAAGGGTCACACCAGATGTGCGAGAACCTCCTCACAGCATATTGACAATATTAGTTATATTGAATGTTATGGTAATTAAATTACCTGTAACAGCTAAGTACTTATCTGGTACTGCAGTAACACTGTATAAAATACATATTTGAGTTAACCACTAAGCCATTCCCATTCCTTTATCTGGGACAACACATGGGAATCTTTCAAAGGATTTCTAAACAAAATAAATATCAGCTGTCAAATATAGTAATGCATATATGTAATATGTAATACGCTACTAATCTTAACTGTTTTGCATATTGCATTCACACATCATTGTTACGTCCAAAAGTAAATAAAGTTAGTTGGCTACCATCTGTAGTTTGGAAGTCAAGAGAATTTCAAAACTCCATCTAGTAATTCCGTCCAGACTAAAGCATGTGGTGGAGCAGCAGTTGCGGGTAAATTGGTGGTATACCTATGCTTATATGGCAATATTTGTCATTATTAAATATAGAGTAAATCATTTCAAACTAAGGTGAATGCAACAATAAAAAGGTGTTGTGCTATCTTTAAGCAGATATAACTATGGAACCAGTGCACTACATCCAAGCATGCAAATATTATTATTCATAATATCTAACACTAATAGTTACAAGTTCCTTCTTAATATAATCAACAAGTGCAGTGTTTCCAAACATTCTACATCATTAGAAAATTGAGTAGATCACTATAGTGTGCTGTAGTTCACTGGTTGCATCAAGTTTTGTGACATGTGCATCACTCAAAAAAAAAAAATTGTGATGAACTAATGTAAAAGTGATGAATTCTAAGAGACAAATACTTAGCAAAACTGATCTCACAATCTGAACATTTTACACCCAAACATTAATTTATCACCAATTCGAATACAAATTTATGAGAAAACAGATGATAAATAAGTTGAGTGCATGATGTTTATTGAAGATGATAAACAGAGCTATACTTTTCACAGATCCGTCTTCCCTTCTGATGTGGTTCTTGTATTATCCTGAACCTTCCCCTAACAGTAACAATGCCAGTGTGTGTGATCAGATCTGTGAAACTAGATTCATGTCAGACTAGCTTTGACACAAGGTTCATCAACGGTTGTGAGAACTATCAGTTTGGCTTCTAAAGTTACATGACAGTGAGCTCAAGTTTGAAAGCTCTGATGGTTGACAATGTGCTGCATGTCAGTCAATAATCTAATCACCTAACCATTCTTTTCACACACTACTATCACAATGAAATATTAGCTACAATGGCTGCTGACTTAGCTTCAGATCATAGCCATGGTAAGTGGCACTCAATTGATCTATCTATCCATAATCTCTGATGCCTCATTCCCTTCGAGAACGTTCCTGAAGGGGATGGCCACAGCAGAGGAGCCTCCACCTCTTCCTATCCATACACTCACTCCTTGATAGTTCAATCCCACTCCCTCTATCAGCAACTCTTTCATGCATGTTCTCAGCTGAATCTTATGTCTATTCACCCTTATCAAACTTGAATATCTCCTGTCAGTATTGTTCCTAAAAGTACATTAGTATGTATATCTAAATCTACAGCAACATTTAGGGAAGATAAATGTGGCGACCTGGATGATGTGTCCTTTTGTCTGTCTAAGGAAAGTGAAGAGTCACAAGCTCAAAATATGAAGAAAAAAAGATAAATAAAAAACATGTTATATCTTCTAATTTGTACCTTTGCTAGGTTCATACAAAACAAATATGAACTGATAATGAAGTTTGGTATAGAATTTTCTTCAATACGTAATCAATCATTAATAAGTGTTGTGTTGTGTCTAGACATTTTTAGCAAGCTTGAAGCTTGACACCCTACTCTCAGAATAGAGTACTTTCTTAAACAGTCTGTACACACACTCTCAAAACACCACCTGTATAGACATACTAACATAGCAAACAATCCGTTTTGTAATACTTCCTCAATTGGAGCTGTACGTGTATTCTTCTCAAATCAGTTTATCAATGAAAACTAGCTTTCGGAGATCACTTAAAAACTGTGCATTGCTCAAACTCTACAGCGTAGCTTTATATAATTATCATCGCAAAGTAAAATCAAACTACATGTTATGTGCTTCTACAAAATATGTATAATCAAAGTTTTAGCTGTAAGTGCACACTTTGTCTACTGCATCAAGCATGAAACACACACAAATGTGCAGTACTGGCAGCTGTGGGACTGTACCTAGCGTGCCCGCAGGAGAGTTCACAGCTGAGACATAGAATGTACTGTCTGGCGGAGCAACGGTGAAATCAGGGTTAGTAGAGGCCTGAATATAAGGGTTGTTAGTACATTGTCTTAAGCTATACCCAGCATCACTGAGCTACACGGGAACTACAACACCATCAACAATATCAAAGAAAGTAAAATGGTCTTGAATACAAAAATCTACAAGGTTAATTATATAAAGTTTTGTGTATTTTGAAAATAAGTTAGGTTAGATCTTAACTGCCAAAAAAAGCCAGATACTACATATGATACAAATAATATGTGACAAATTTCAGCACAGTATTCACCTATTTTGTATTATGTTGATAATATTACATACAAGACCCTTTCTTTTAGTGCTTCTGGTTATTCCTTCAGATTTGCACACCTCTCCTTGTCTCTCCCTTCACCACTAAACATCATGAACCCAACTATCACATCTCTCAATGTTTCTTCTGCCTGCCTTGTATACCCACACCTTAACATTAACACTGACATCAACCTATACAACACCAAAGGAGGGAAAACGGCTATGCTATATATACACTTATAAAACACACTCAAGCTCAACACATCCTTCCCTTTAGTACTGAATATGGTTACAACTGTGTCTCTACAACCAGCAATCCATTACACCATAACTTCCATGTATAGTTTTTAAAACCGATACTCAACTTCACTAGATAATCTCTCAAACCAGTATTCAACTTCACCCTATAGTCTCTCAAACCAGTGCTAAACTGCATATCATATACAGAAAATATAAGGCAATTTAAGTACTGATACTCATCGTTCATCATCATCATCATCAGTATTAGCAGAAGCAGTAGCACCTTAAATTCCCACAAAGAGCAGGGTTTGGTATCATAGGAAGGAGAAACACCCACAAAATAACTTAAGAGCATCAGTCAGAAGGCAAACTCCATTCTATATATCCGTAAGGGAGCACACTGTCCTTCTTGTTCCTACACCATCCCTTGAACCATGATGTAAGCTTAATGAGTTACATCACTGATACCTGTTACTTCACAATGCTTACACATCCACACCAAGTATCATACTTCATATTTTCATCATCACCACTCCACACTCTCTTGCAACAAGAATATCTTTGTTTCCATTAAAATGACCGATGCTTCCAATCTGTTCTTCCCACCTGACTACAAAGCTGCAGTACACTTCATCCTATTGTGGTGGCATGGCTTCTCTGCACCCTGCCTCTTTAACACGGTATTAATCCGAACTCTCTTCACTCTGCATTACTTACCATCTCTAATCTGTATTTCCCACAGAAATCTCCTATCATGTTCACTTTTACTCTGCCAACTTCTTTATGTTGATGTATAATAACAACAAACAGTTAAATGAACATATCTAAAGGTTATTTCAATAGCTTCACAAACCAAGAGGCCTTGAAAATCATCCTCCCCACACACACTATCTATCAACTCAAAACACAGATGCTTACTTTGTGCGGCGTTGATGTGTGAGATCTTGCGTTTTGCATCCTTGTCATCTGAGATTATCTTGCCTAGGATGGCACTGAACCTTGTGTCTTTTTTGTGCAGCTGCCCTATGCACACCTCCTCCACCTGCTTGGCACATGACTTGTGAATGTTCATCTCACAATCTGGAATGAAATAAGATACAAGTGGATATCAGATCTAATGAGTTCCTCAGACAGAGAAAGGATCTATCCTTACATTACTACAAGCACTTTCATACAGACTTCCAGGTATCACTCAAGTAGTGCATCAGTATTTAGTATAATTATGTCCCAGTGTTTGGGCGGGATGCACTTCTCTTCTCCTATGGGGCCCTAATAGCTAAGTGAGAATAGTATATATGTATGTGTGCATGCCTGCCTTGACTGACTACACCCTTTAGGGAGATAACAGCCTGATATATAGATAGATAAAGGTCCACTTCTCGGATTTTAGAGGTGAGCCTTCTCAGAACACAACCTTACTATGAAATATATAACATTATGCACACACAAATATCTTACAATCAATTTATCTATCTGTTCAAATATGATGTCTTCTCCAAAGAACTTCTCCCAATGGATGCCCACAGCTGAAGTCTCCATTTATTCCTTACATTTTCTCCTTGCCAACTATAATCCTCTCATTCTGCTTTCTCCACTTTTTCTTACGTACTCTAGCATTCAGTCCTCTCATTTCACTAACAGCCATCCTCTTACATCTGTTGCCTCTAATCTACTTCAAACTCTCTTTGTCATCTCACTTTCTGACATTCTCTTTATGTGACTAAACCATCTTGGGGTTCTGTATTTGCTCCTCTTAACCACTCCACATTCCATTCCTTCACCTGTGCTTGACAAGCAGAATGAATGAAAGGAGTAGTGTATGCAAGGAGATAAGGCAAGGAAAGGAAGAAATGGAGACTCTTTAACCATGGTCATCACCTTGGACTCAAATATAGTAGATTAAAGACAACATTTTCTCAACCCCTAATTCATAAAGTGACCTTAGCTCATGAGTACCGGTGACAGTCCTATCCCTGCACGTGTATACTGCACACCTATCATAGAACACTACAATGCTGGCTAGTGATATGGTAAAGGTCTAGGAATGTGGCAACCCTACCAACCGTCAGTCTGTGGTGCGTATTTATCACCTTGTGGTGTAATCAGCTTAATTGCATAACCTTATAACCAGCCTGATAAACAATGCAGACTAGGTGTCTTTATATTTCCTGTAGAACATAGGAAGTGACCAAAAAGGACATGAGCAGTAGAGGAGTAGAAGTTTGTATTTTTACTGTCAACAAACAAAAAAACAAATCAGGAATAAGCTCAAACGTTTGAATGTCTGAATGCTTATGGAATTAACATGAATGAAGAGACGTGAAGTGAAACTGGTGGTACAGATTGAACCGTTTATCCAGTTTCCAGAAAACTGAAATTAACATATTCTTTTTAATTGGATAGTTTAAAATCTGGCATCTTAGTTGTTCACTGCTCGACTGCTTTGTTTTGTTTTTTGTGGCATACACATCGCAAGCAGTGATGAACAGGACAGCTGCTGTGAACACATGTCCTTCCCTACATTCATGTGATTATTCATTCAAATTTAGTGTTCATGGAAAATGGAAAAGGAAAGATGTTGCAAAAAAGCAGATTAGAAAAATGCACTTTGCAAATAACAAAGAGGCCGGGAGTTTACTATTGACCCTAACCAACTGTTAGCAAGTTCTGGGAGGTTTGTGTTCACTCTAAATTATCTCATCCCAAACTGCAAATCTTTCCTCATCAAAAGCTACAAAACTTTCCTCATCCTTTCTAGTAAGTATTTTTCACATATCCACAAGATAGAGGGAACCAGAATTACGAAAGATAAGCCATCAGTAAATAACAGAAACTCAAACAAAACACTCAATGATAAAATCTACAGTCAACCACACACTACTCAGATCGTAGCATCCTATATCTTAACACTTCAGAAAGTTCAAACATATGCAACCTTCCTTTCCCTCTCAACACAACTAAAGTGGTCCTGCCGCCAACACTTACTGGCACACTGGTAGCCCTGAGGAGCAATACCCCAGATGATGAGGCCACAGTGGTTGCAGTAAGTAACACTGTAGTAAGTGTGTTGGTTGAAGTGGTGGTCCCGAAACACTTGCTGCAACACAAACACAATGTCAGCCCAGCACAAGGAAGGTTGAGTTATAAGTCTACAATATATTCTATACTTAACTCTAATATTAACTTCACTCTGAATTTTTTGAGTCCATTACAAATAAGTGATAAACCCATTAAAATCCTTCCATGCAATCCTCATCCTGTGCTTCCATCTAATTTCTTATACTGAATCTCATTGCTTCATTTAATTTTTCTAGTTAATTCATCCTATTATCTGCTTTCTAATCACAACAGTTTCATTTCTTTCCCATGCCTAGGATCAATAATTTTTCTGACAGGTACAATTGATCAATGTCTACCTTCCATACTCACTCTCCACACATAAATTGCTTTCAGAATAATTTATTCTTTTATTCCAACTTGACATTTTCACAAGACTTCCAATACATATAATTAACTTCTAAGCACACACACATCAAGACATAGAGAGAAATAACCAGTCCACTCATCATTTTACACCACTCATTCATATACAGGAATCACGGGTCTAAACAGCAGGTGGTGGTCACTTTCAACCATTCAAACCTCTATTTTCCTTGTAAGCAGATTGTTCTTGCTGCCACAGAAAGTTAACCCCGAGGCTACTCATTGGATGTGTTACTGCCACTCACCTTCTTGTTGCCCCTGAAAATCTTGGTTCTAAGGGGCCGTTCCTTGCTTACATAGAGGGGGCACCGGTCTATGAGTTGCTGAGTCTGCTGACTGCGCACCATGTAGTACTTCAGCAGGATGGTGGCCAGACTAGAGGCAGTGACCAGCATTTGGTCAGTAGCATTCTTCAAATCATCACTGTTGGGGGAGAAAGGTAATGGTGTCATCTTAGAAACAGTTTTATAAATAATAGAATTATTGATCCTCATAATCACCACCTTTAATAATTCTACTGACAGCCATTAAGTTAGGTGTAATCTGTCAACAGTGGCAATAGTAGTTTCAGCAGATCAGTTACTGTAAACATTTCCTCCTTTCCCCATTTATGTGATTATTCGTCCTAATTTAGTACAATTTTCATTTTATACCATGTCTTAAAAATCACCAGTAATGCAACTCGTGAGTGGAAAACCAAAAGGAAATATGGTGTGCACAAACAGCCAATTTGTTTACATTTCCACATCCTACACGTCAGCAGCGGCAATCCTCAGTCTTATGTGAAAGTTGCTATGGACACTTGCTCTTCCCTACACCATTATTCACCACACAACTGATCTAATAAACGTGTCTTTATAGTCCAGGTGGTTTTCAGTTACAATCTTGTGTTTCTTGAGTATATAGTAACTAATGACATGGTTTATGTGCCTTAATGACTCTTGACATCACCCACCACACGATGGCTGCCTTTTAAAACAATCAGATACTTGGTGTAACTACTTGTTTTGTGCTCATATAGATCACCTTAAAGGCCAAACATTGGTGTAAAGTTGATCAATAATTAAAAAACTGGGATAAATTGATGCATAGTGCCAACTTCAATTCTAACATATACAGTACTGTATTTATTCATCATGAATTCACAAGAGTCTGTGATGGACATGTGTGGAATTGCACTCAAACAACCCATGATGCTTACACAGTACAACTTGCACAATAATCAAGTTAAACCTAACTTTCCAAAAGCACTACAAATATTTAACATACTAAATTTCCATTGATTCTGAAAAAGCAAAACAAACTACAATGATACATGCATGGGAGATAGAACACACATTCACAATAAAGATGCATGACAATACTTACGACACACTCTCCAGACAAGGCCCAAGAAGATGCTCCACGATCTGTAATTCTTTGGCTTTGATGTGTATGCTCTCCTCCAGGAGGTGATCAGGTGGTCCAAAAATGGAGCCTAGCCCAGCACTGCGCTTGCTGCGAAAATCTGCCAACTGCTCATTTAGGTCCTCTCTGCACCTCATGCGGGCCTTCCAGAACACCTGCAGGCAACCATTGAGTGTGTGGGTGTGGGTGAAGGTGGAGGTGTGAATAGAGTGTAAAGGGTGTAGGTGACATGGATTGGGTGTAGTAGAGGGTGTGGATAGGGTGAGGGTGTGTAGTTATGGCTGTATGAGGTATAGCTAAGGTGTAAACACGTATATAAGAATGTAGGTGTAGCTAAGATAACGTGTGTGTGGTTGTGCGGAAGTAGCTGTGAAGAAGTCTGTGTGGAGGCAATGGGAGGTGGGAGTGTGTGGAGTACAATGGGCTGTACTGATGATGAGTGAAGAGTGTGCTGGGGTGTGTGGAGGCATGGGGGAAACGTAACAGTATGTGCACATGTTTGGTCAGTGGTGTGGGGTGGGGTGAGTGCAGGGGAACCTTCAATAAGATGCAGTGATGTGTGTGATGAGGTGGTTTGACTACTTGTATCATATTTGAAGCTTTGTGCACAAACTTTATCACCAGCAAGAACAAGGTGGCTCTTAAAGATAGCTTATCAGGAAAAATCACTTAATCCACCTTCCTGAAACTTACGTGAATCTACATAGAGTAGAAAGTAATAAACATAATAATTCAGGAGAAAACAATTATATATGAAATATTTGTATTGTAACTAACAATACATAGTTTTAAGTTTACGAAATACCTAATAATTTCTTGTTATCTTTTTATTCATGTTTCTTGGAAGTCTTTCATGTCGGTGGTAATGACAGAAAAGTCTTCACTTACTCCTGTCCTTGCACTCCCTGGTTCTCTGTCTTCCTCTCCTGACAGCAAATCAAATGTATGTTACAAAATCAGTCATCTTCATTCACCATTTTGATGCAGAAGGAATGACTAATATGTAAAATCAACACTGACCAGATCTAAGAACTAAGGAAATCCTGTTTCATGAACCTCCATGAAATTAAGCATAATCTATTAAACAAGTTATATAATTCTATGGTATATATTTAAAAGAACTGTTAAATCTTACCTTTCGAAGTATTTCTTCCTTGTCAAGTTCATTTTGTAAAGTTTCATCTATTTCATGGAGAATGCTCTCTTCTACATTACAGAGGCGAAGGGGCTGTTAAGGGAGAGAGTGAGAGATTAAGCACAAATAAACATAATACTGTGAAGCGAATGTCAAGCCAGATTTCATACATTTATAAATCTATCCATCTTCTTTTCTATTTCAACGTCAGCATCTTGAAACTCCCTCCGTGGGGTAGCCAGAACACGTCTCCACCTGGTCCTGTCTCATCCTTGAACACTCATTCACTTACTCTCCCATTTTCCTCACCTTCAAATACTCTCAATAGTCTGTCCTCCCATCTCACAAGGGATGGGGACTGGCCTTCCTCTCCCACGCATACTATCTACCATTACCTTGTCTATCCTCATCATTATTCTCAAACCTCTCCCGGTGACCAAACCATATCAAGGTGAAACAGCTCTAGTCAACAATTTATTCTTTTAAGACATACTACATTTTCTAAGTATACTTTTATTGCTCTCACCATTCACTGTTTTCATACCACAGCAAACTTTTGTCTTTTACTGGCTGAATCTTGGACCTTCAAATTCTATTCCATATTCAGGTTTCACTTGTGTATGCTGTCCCAGTGTCTATTTCATCACCATGTTTTCTGGACTTTTGTTAATCATATACTTTGAAGATCCTATCGCTTTTCTTCCTTGTATAGATTTTATGCAGTAGGCAAAGCAACTCCTTCATACAATCTTCTCTTTATATTCATCACCATCGCCCTACAATTAAACACCTTCATTCCTCCTAACACCTTTCCTACATCAATGATCCTATAATTCACCTCTGCCTCTATTCCTCCATATAAAGTAAACCCTCTATATATCGGATATGTATAAACCGGATATCGGATATATCGGACTATGCGGCCACCGAATTATTTTTATCTAAATCAGACGGTGGCGATATATGCCGCGGGCATCCGGTATAGTTTCCCGCCAAACCAGCCAGCCACGCTGATGCAAGTTGCTCCTCGGTCAGTTTTAGTGATGGGAATTCCAGGTCTTTTCAGGGAGCTGATTCTTTCGTTTTCGTTCACTCAATAGAGCCGGCTCTTTCAGCTCCCAAACGGCTCTTTCAGCTTTTAAATACACACACACACAATTCCCCTCACTACACCCGAGGTTCCAGAAGTTATATTTGATGACAGCATAGAAGTAACATACATAAATATAGGTAAGTATAAAAATACAATTATTATCTGTATTAAGTTTGGATGCTAAAAGTGTTTTAGTGATTTTGTGTGTAGCAGAATAAATCGGATATATCGGATCTTCGGATATATTACTGTACAGTAATCTTGGACCCTAAATATTTCAAGCATTCCACCTCCTCAAGCAATTCACCATTCGATGCAACATTCATCCTTCTACCACCAATCCCCTTTGTGCATTTCATTACTTTACTCTTCTTATCATTCATTCTCAAATTCCTCCTCCAACACACTAGTCCACATTCTTCTATCAACTATCTACATATAAACATGGCTTATTATATTTTCATTAAAAGGGAGTAGCCAAGAAAAGGCATTTAAGAATCAGGGAGACTTTATTCTCCCTTCTTCTGCCTTTTCATAGGAGAGAATACAGAGGAGGAACTTCCCAGACCGCTCGTTCTGTCCCTTTTTGTCGCCTTTTACAATTTGCAGGGAATACATTGGTAGTATTCTTGCAGCCCCTACCACAGGGCTAAATCATAGACCAAAAAGTTGAAAAGATGTAAAATAAGTTTATACTACATTAAGATATATTATCAAAACCTGAAAACACAATACAAAGCCTCAAGCTTGAGCTACAAGTGGTAAGAGCATACTTACAGCACCAGGAAGTAGGAAACTGGAGGTGATTTCATAGGCCCATCGTTTCATGTCCTTGCCCACTCCCTCCTTGTACAGGTGAGTTATGACGTAGAAGAACTGAGGAGAAACATTAAAGAATGAGGAACATGTTCTACACATCATAACAATTCATAGTAACTCAACACATCTATTTCTACAGTAATGAAAAATTAAAATAATTCTACATCAAATCTTACATCAAATGCAATCAACTGAATCAGGTTTTGAAAATCCATCTATTTCACAACCACACATACCATTGAGTGCACACACAGGCCACTTACCAGGCTAGAGGAGTCACAGTTAGATATAACATAGTTCATGAAGACAGCAAGATAAGCATTGTGGTTCCACAACTTGCTAAGGGACTGGAATGGGCCGTGGTCCTCAAGCTGTCAGAAAGAGACAAAGGGAGCTGTAGCATGCAGCTTAAGGTGTGAGCATGTATTTACCAGCCAATTTATCCCTTCACTTAGGGAAGGAAGATGTAGCCATGCAGACTCACGACCTGTGGATCTGCCTAGTGTGAAAGAAGAATGGATGGTGAAAATAATGAGTGTTTATAACGATTTAGGTTTGTCTAGTAATGGTGAAGGAATGGAACCTGCATTACACTCCCCTCCCCCCTTGCCTTGTCTTTTCTTAGGAGAGAACACAAAGGAGTTGATTCCCAGACCCCTTTGCTGCATTCCTTTGGGTCACCTTTAACAGCCTGCAGGGAATACATTGATAGTATTCTTGCAGTCTCCACTACAGGACTATTATGTACCTATGCATTATATCTAACATTTGACCTCTTCACACACGAAAATATGCAAGTTTGAGCATAACTTCCCAGATTTTAATGAGGCTAATAATGTCTGCATACCATGGAATACAAGTGCATGATACAAGTGTAATAAGTGTGCCTTCAAGTGTTGTGTGTTTTGGAAATGCTAAACAAGTAGCTGAGTATTCATGAAATATCTTTGTTTTACCTTCACCAGAAGAATGCAAAGTACCCATATCAACTCTAGTCGTGGCACAAGATTTATTCCATAGTGTGCAACTGTACACTATAAATATTACAGCTTATCAATCTCGAATTTAGCTTTATGAGATCTCCAAACCTCAGAAAAGGAGCAACAAGTATAATTCACACACATTATTATATTGCTCAAAGGAAATTTGTCATCAGCACTTTCACAAGTAAGTCGGAGTTATTCACTATGAAAGGTTCTTGCTGTTCATACCAGTTTTCTTTACATATCAACAATAATAACCATAATGAACTTAGATACTTGATCAACAAATTCCAAAACTGTTCCGTCACAATATAATTGTTTGACTGATATGACTGTTCTCTTTGATACTATGACAAACATCTATCCTTGGAGTAATATATTCATGTAGTATTAGTTTGCCATGTGACTAAGGAACAAAAGCAAATTAACTTATGTTGGTGGTATGGTCCAGCATAGGGAATGGAATTGTGAGGAATGGCTTGGAAGCATCTGAATAAAGCTTACAGTGAAGGATATGCAAGTTTAATATGACTCCAGAAACTGTAGAACAACAAAAGGGATTTTTTTGTGTGAATGAATTGGTCACAAAAATGAAGGTATTACTGTTACATGTTTAAGCTTGACAGTCACAGGATTTTATGGTGTGAATCAGTAACTTGATAGATCAAGTTGTGGGTTGTTTTAAGGCGCTGTAGGGTGTGTTAATGGTTGTGTTGCAGATTTTGCAAAGTGACATACTTGCCTTTGCCTTGTTAGTCTTAACTGGGTGTCAAAACCACTAGAGAAAATATAAGTTAATTAATCAATGGTTATAATTTTGATGATACTGAGGCTAGTGATGGTTAACAACATCAATATTTTGTTTTCACACCACTCACTGCTGACCTGAGCCACAGAGCTGAGTGTCCCATTCCACCCATGTACTCACATTCTCTGTGTCTGAGAACTCCTCATCTTCCATGCTCAGGATGGGCTGTGAGGGACTCGGGACCATCGTGCATATGGGTGACACAACCTGTTGACACAACACAGCGACGGGTGACATCACGTGATAGGATACATACAGGCCACATGAAGCTTCCTTCAGTGTGTTATAACTTCCCTTCATTCAGTACAGCAATGAAGGTTCACTTATTTGGAGCATGTTTGGTCCTATCACCAAGGACAGACAGAAGGGATATTCATGAAAACTGAGGGATGGACACACACACAAGTCAAAAATCTAAGAAGTATAAGCTGATAGATGTGTCAAATGTCAGAAAGGTTACCATCTGCACCTTTTAAGCTCATCTGATTTTAAGACATTTGTAGTTTGAAAAATATAAATGTCATGCACTTTAGAAAACTTTCATTGTCCCAGTAACCTGAAAAGTTATTTCTACAGTACTGTCAACTACTTTCACTTTGATCCTCTGATTTTCCCTCTAAAAAAAAGTTAGTTTGCGTTATGAAACCACTTTATGGTTACATCAAGCTTTTTTTCATATTTTAAAATTTTCCTTTCAAAATTATGACCTCTCCTATATTGTGATAAAATAGATAAGGATGATCATAATATTTGGCAGCATACTACCACCATCTAATTATTGCCTCTTTACCAACATGAAGGTCAAAATTAATGCTGCAAACAGAAAAGCAGCCTTATCTTTCTGACAACCTTCTAGCACACCACCCAATACAGACCACACCAGCTTACCCTTTACCCTAGGCTGTGTTAGTCAACCAATTCCTCACACTTCACACATAGTCATCTCTTAAAGAAACTTGGATTAATTGTTAGTAACAAGTGCCCCCCCCCACACACACGCACCCCCCCCCCCAAAAAAAAAAAAAAAAAACACACACACACACACACACACACACACACACACACACACACACACACACACACACACACACACACACACACACACACACACACACACACACACACACACACACACACACACACACACACACACACACACACACACACACACACACACACACACACACACACACACACACACACACACACACACACACACACACACACACACACACACACACACACACACACACACACACACACACACACACACACACACACACACACACACACACACACACACACACACACACACACACACACACACACACACACACACACACACACACACACACACACACACACACACACACACACACACACACACACACACACACACACACACACACACACACACACACACACACACACACACACACACACACACACACACACACACACACACACACACACACACACACACACACACACACACACACACACACACACACACACACACACACACACACACACACACACACACACACACACACACACACACACACACACACACACACACACACACACACACACACACACACACACACACACACACACACACACACACACACACACACACACACACACACACACACACACACACACACACACACACACACACACACACACACACACACACACACACACACACACACACACACACACACACACACACACACACACACACACACACACACACACACACACACACACACACACACACACACACACACACACACACACACACACACACACACACACACACACACACACACACACACACACACACACACACACACACACACACACACACACACACACACACACACACACACACACACACACACACACACACACACACACACACACACACACACACACACACACACACACACACACACACACACACACACACACACACACACACACACACACACACACACACACACACACACACACACACACACACACACACACACACACACACACACACACACACACACACACACACACACACACACACACACACACACACACACACACACACACACACACACACACACACACACACACACACACACACACACACACACACACACACACACACACACACACACACACACACACACACACACACACACACACACACACACACACACACACACACACACACACACACACACACACACACACACACACACACACACACACACACACACACACACACACACACACACACACACACACACACACACACACACACACACACACACACACACACACACACACACACACACACACACACACACACACACACACACACACACACACACACACACACACACACACACACACACACACACACACACACACACACACACACACACACACACACACACACACACACACACACACACACACACACACACACACACACACACACACACACACACACACACACACACACACACACACACACACACACACACACACACACACACACACACACACACACACACACACACACACACACACACACACACACACACACACACACACACACACACACACACACACACACACACACACACACACACACACACACACACACACACACACACACACACACACACACACACACACACACACACACACACACACACACACACACACACACACACACACACACACACACACACGAAAAAAAAAAAAAAAAAAAAAAAAAAAAAAAAAAAAAAAAAAAAAAAAAAAAAAAAAAAAAAAAAAACCCGATTCAAATCAATAAACTAATTCAGTACACATACAGGACAAGCACGAGCAAGGGAAGACTGCTCACAGGAAAAAATATATACACCAAGCAGAACACTGTACCAACACAACCATGACTAGGAGTAAAATGTTAAAAATAAAAAAGCAGGCAAGGAAAGTTTTGATCTGAGTATCTCTCAGATTATGTCATGACCACAAATATAAGACAAATTACTTACCATCACTGAGCACATGTTTGTCCATCAGCCTTAAGATGGCTATCACTAATATATAAAATTACTATAACATAAAGCTTTTCACTTACTTTACAAGATTAAGGCTAAAACTTTCCGATTCATTTTCCACTGCCAAACTAAAATGACTACACCAACTCAAGCAATTACGTGGTAACCTCCCTCACTTCCTGGCATAAGACATTACAAGCACAGCCATCAAAATGCATTATCTTCAACTTTGTGACTGCAGTTAACTTTGTACTGTGTTGGAAAAGTTGGTGCTACATCACACACTGTTATTTTCACACTGGCAAGTCTTCTGTAAATAATATTATATTACTCCCACACCATTGTGTTAATGGATGTGTGATAAGGCAGGTCTGGCAGGAGGAAAGTAACAATTTCCACAAGTTGAAGAGCAGATGTCAGGTGAGGCTGTTCCAACCCATGATGTTAATGGAACCGAGTGATAAAGAAGGTAAGAGAGGAGGAAGGAAGTGATAAAGGAAAGAAGGAAATTCCAATAAAGTCAAGAACATGAAGTTGTACAACCATTTCATGCTGAAAAAAGGTGTTTGCTAAGAACAGTCCCCTTTCCGCACATATGTCCACCAGGTACTCACCATTTTCATTCACTCTCTATCCAGGTCCCATTCCTCACCACACCTACTATCTCATTATTATATAAACCTTCAATTCATATCTCCAATTAACACTACCCGACTCCCTCTTCCAATCTCCATCCGACACTCCATTACATCATTCCACAGCTTCTTCATCTCCTCTCTCCCCTCTTTGTTTTTCACTTTTATGGGTGCACACACACGGACCCATGCATATTTCACTATTCCTACCTTACCACCTACCCACACTATCCTGGACCTCTTACAATCATATGCTTCTATGCATTCACATACCATAGGTGACATTAGGAGTGCACTCCCTATCCTTGTTTTTTTTTAATCTACTCCACACCACACTACTTCTTCTTTCATCTCCTCCCATACTTCACTCTCGCTCAACATCCTTTTGTATGAGTTTCTTGTGTTCTCACAACATCTAACCTAAAGCATTCAGGCCATTCACAATAACTGAACCAACTCTCAGACATGCTCTCTCCCTACCATGGAAAGGTAGAGAACCCTCTCTGCCTATAGCCATCTTGTCCACCCATTACAGGGCCATTGGCACCTGGCATTGCTAACACACACACAGGAACAGCCTCCAGATTCCACTGTACCTACATCTACAAGGAAAATGTTGTTTTGTTATATAACGTGCATGGTACTTTGTTAGGCATCTATTTAAAGAGGGATAAAATCAGTAATTTTGACATAAAGTACGAATCTGAAATTCTTGCCTCAAAAACTCCACCTATGTTCTGAGAACATGTAAGAGAAGTTTCAGTATTCTAAAGGCCACTTTAAAGTGTTTAAATGACATCCAAAGTGACCTATGCGTGGGACGGGGATTTACTTCAAGGGCCAGTTTGAGACACGTAGACTCTATATACCTGATTTTTTTTTTCAACAAAGCAATTGTATAATGCTTTGCTAGCTGGTGAGGTGTGACAACTACAGTACCCAAGCAGGAAACCACCCTGAGCCTTCAGTCCTCCTTCAAACTTCAAAGGAAGAGGTGGTGCAGCACAGTCTATGCTTAACTTTACTGATCATTTTTTTCAATTTTATGCCATTATATTTCCACTATTTCTTGACCATAATTTTCATTCTTTGTCATAATAATTTACTATAAATGCATTATATCATAAACAAGACAGTTTTTCCCTTTAACAGATTTTTATGGTTCAAACGTTCTGATATTTTCAATTTTTAGTCACAAAAAAATCTCATCAATGTTTATGATTTTTCCAAAAAATCACAAAATGCCTAAATAAAAAAAAAAGCAGGTTGTTGACACTAGAAATGGCATATCACACTATAGCCAGATACACTTTGAAGGAGTGAAGCCAGTTGGTCATAATATTATAATAAATAATCCACTTGGTACTGGATTTAGTGTAAATATTAAAAAATATTGCAGATATCGCCTTCACGTTGGGACAGCCTCATATTAGCATTAAGATCTCTTTACAAAAAAATTTCCATGGGGATCAGAAAATTTTTCATTAACATGGATCTCAAAGGCTCTATGCTTCTTAAAATAAAATAAATGACTCATCTGTTAAGTCCTGGAAGTCCTAAGAAGAAGACAAAACATTTTGTTAGCTGTGCACGTACGTTTCTTCCCTCACCACCTGCATCAAACAGGTCAAATGATGTAATAGGAAGACGTCTTCCTCCCACACAGTGCAGCCATAGTCTAATAGCTACATAACAACTTCTTTTCTTGATGACAATGACACACTTAGCCTACTTGCAAACACCTGATCTTTACCTGTCCATTAGGGCTGGTGGGGCTGGTAACTTGAGATGAGAAAGGGCTGGCAGGATGCGAACCCAATTTAGGAGGCAGGCCCGGGAGGGTGGGTCTGCTTGGCAAACAGATACCAGGGGGAGGAGGGAGGGGGGGAGCAGAGGGTGGATAGTCTCCCCCACCATCACACTACCCAACAAACACCAAGGGAGAGGAAGTTAGTAAAGCAGAGCAGGTGTGACAGTCCCAGGCCATTACAGGACACCCACCACAGGCCAGACACACCACCACCACTACCACCACCATGGAGGTTAATAACACGGCTCTCAGTGTACTGCATTGTCATTCATGGTCAACTCAAGGTGGTGGTGACTGTCCTGTCTTGGCCGACCAGTGATCAGTCAAGCCAAATATGCAGGCTGGTTGGTTTAAAAAATGTCTCGGAAATCATTATAAGTACGGCATAATATACAAAAAGAAATTATTCTAGTAGCCATGGAAAAGTTATCATTAAATCATGTCAACCACAGTCAAAAGGTGTATGTAAATCTGTACAATGAAGTATCAAATGAAAAATATACAAGAACAAATAACACACATAAATACCATCTGAAGCTCCCAAACTTCTAGTGCTATGAGTAACATTAGTAGATTAGTAGGTTTTGATACACACACACACACACACAAATAAACAAACACACACAAACACACACACACACACACACACACACACACACACAGACAGACAGACAGACAGACACACACACACACACACACACACACACACACACACACACACACACACACACACACACACGCACACACACACACATGCAATGCTCAGACAGCTGTTATTTCCCCTAGCAAAGTTGACAACACTCTCAACACAAGCCAGTCACAGTTCACCAACTTGACACACACAGCAGCACACCACCACCTCCCCACAACTCACGTCATCAGGAATGCTGGAGTAGTTTTCATCCACCTCATCAGCAGGGTACAGCTGTGAGGTGGAGGCATAGGGAGGAGGAGGAGTGCCTGGGGGTTCATGGGTGGAGGTGGTTGTGGAGATTGTGTCATCACTAAATGTTGTTGAGGACACCTTCCCACGGCTACCACACGACCCAGTCATACTGATATCATTGACAGAATCATTGCCACTCTGGAACCCTGCGGAAAGAACATTATTGAGTAATGCGAACTAATCCACCACATGAGGTGAGTCTAGTGAAGGTGTGGTAATCTGCAGGCAAGCCAATGTACTCCACCTTCATGCATGTTAACAGGTAGACAGTTACTTAATGAGATTATATCAGATATTACTCTTATATACTGGAGCCAACTAAATCTGAGTCTTCTTATGCTGAAAATGTCTTCTAACTGAATAATGTTTCCAGTAATTGGGTAGGAGGTAGTCCAGTGGTTAGCATTCGAGCTTGTGAACCTAGAAACCTGAGTTCAAGTCCCGATATCCAATGACCACTTTTATTTGGTATTACTGCCGAGTGGCCAAAGATGCGGCAACATGAAGCCTCTCTTTCAACAACAAATGGGTGAAAAACGAGGTGTCACTACAAAATATCTAAAAAAAACTTGCACTACTAACGAGCAGAGGCCAACCATCAAAACAGAGCCTCCATCATGCCTACCAGCACCACAGGTACATGATATAGAAAAAAAATTAAGTGTTATAATGAAATTGGCCATAATTGTGAGTAATAAGCATATTCAAGTATACCACTATCCACTTATGCATACAAAGAACATTAAAATTTGAGATAACAGTGGTATGCTTACCAACTATAAAAAGATAAATTGATAATTTCACCAACTAACATTTACTCAGGATATATTACTGCCAGGTAATCAATGTTCAAAACAAACTAGAGGCAGTATATGAGGGCACGTGATCTGTTTCTATTTGATGTAACTAACTTTATTGGTCTTGTGTGCTATAGAAGGGGAGCAATACATGTATTTAAAGTTGAAAAAAAGCCACTGTACATTTCCCACCAGCAAGGCTGAAAACTATTTCAACCCAGTGAACACAAATTCCCTTTGATCATTAACCTACTATTAAGTTACAGTAAATTATCAAGGACATAATCATTAAATAGTATTTGGTGATAACAGTATACGTAATCGAGTATATTGTTGCTTTCCTATATTACAAATACTATGATTCAAAAAACCTTATTATGGAAGCAAATACAACTGCAAATTTGAAGATGGAACACATATCAAAGAGAAGTGCATAGTGTGAAATGCCTGCACGCACCAGGACCTTCATCAGACTTGAATCACAACAGTCAGCTTGGCGATAGGCTTGTCTACTCCGATATCCAAGAGTAATCAGGGAAAATGGTGGACACTTACCATGACTGGTTTGTAGGCCAAGAGGGTCAGGACTTGACCGTGCTCTGTAGTGAGATGGAGGCCGACTCCCAGGCTCAGACACAGAACTGGCAGACTGAAAGGAGAACACAATGTGAGGCATCCACCTCACCGAATAGATAACATGTCACTCAGGCCACACACACACCAGCACACTAGTGGTAGGCCTGCAGGTCTCACTCGTGTTTTTATACTGCCTAACTTCAGGTTAAAACAGTAATTAATATAATTTTTTTCATGGTCATCTCATAATTCATCTCAACTCCTAATGTAACATCAAAACTATGCATAATCAGTCTCCATAATGTGAATACTCCTTCATGACAACCTTCCCAACCCTATGGAATATCAAACAGTGCGTTGACCAGCTAGGTGGGATGATGCATTCCTTTTTCCTTTTGCATTATAATAACTTGCAACCTCATTAAAAATTTAATTTACATATTAATATTTGCAGTAAATCGTCACACCTTCAATATCTTCTTGACCAAACTAAAATGTTGCTAAATTAACACAAGTAATTCACCTCATCACTATTACCAATGAGAAAAAGCTTAATTAAATTACAAACAATAATTCCCTGACAAATTATTAGCAAGCAGGCAAGGGTACGGTTTAATCCAAATGAACTCCAGCTGAACAGTTTCCTTTATTGCTGAGCTGGTGTTTACCTCATATATCATTATGAAGGTGATTAAATATTTCCCTCGAACTAAGTAGCTATAGTACCATATAGTTTTGCTAGGATTAACCAGTGCTGTCACTCTCACCAAGATCAAGTATTACTCCAACTATTTGTTCCCATTACTGAGACTTATAATGTTGTCCATTTCACTAATTCAACTATTTTATGGTTCTCTGGGAAACGACATTATTGTTGTGGAATTCTTCACTCGTTGAGACACTCCACCATTTATATCCACTTACCTTCTTAATAAAATACATATCACAAATGCTTCTTACTGTTTTCTTTTGTCATATTGTAACCGATGTTTCTTTCAAATGACTAATTTCCAAAGCATGAATTTTCATTTTTTTCATAAAAGCCTGAATTCTAATGACACCATTAGAATACAACATCTTGGTTCTTTCTTGATGCTACATTCATAGCTTTCCTTTTCAACACCCGGCCTGACCCTTTGACTTGTCCTCTGCATTACTCTCTTCCTCAAACTTCTTCAACCATTATCCAGGTTGTGTAACACTTGTCTATGATATGTATTTCCAGCTGTCTATCTATATACCAAGCATCTATACACCATACAGGTCAAGACAAGACATGTATACACACACCCATGCACACAGGCCCTGTATACTACAACTAAGTAAATACATATATACACTCCTCTCACTTAGCCCCTAGGCCCCCAAAGGAGAAGAGAAGTGCATCCTGCCTAAATGCTGCGTCAGGTCAGTCATGCAAATGGGAAAGAGGGCGGGGGTCGTATCTATAACAGAGTCCTGAAGTTAACCACTGCAGCTTCATATTTAATTCATGCCCTCTCCCTCTACACACCTGATGTGATCCAAGAGTCACATCAAATGCACGAGAATCTCATCAAAGGGTTGTCAAAGTTGCGTCATTAATCATGCATTCACTGCTGCTATCCATTCACTTCTATCACACACAATTATCCTTCCTTGCTCCACAGACATTCCGCTTTCATTCAATTTTTTTCACACCATTCATCCATCCAGTTTGTGGCCTTCCATTCAACCTCACACCTCTCACATTGGATACTACTATTCTCTTCACCAACCAGTCCTCCTCCATTCTCTCCATGTGTCCATACCACCTCAACACAATGTTCTGCTCAACCATCTAACTTTCTCATAACACCAGTCCTTCTTCCCACATCCTCATTTCTCATTCGGACCAAACCCATTACTTCACACATACTCCTCACACACCTCTCCATTACATTTAATCTCTTCTTCTCTGGTACTGCCATACTACATATTTCAGCACCACATAGTGCAGTGGGCACAGCTTCTCTTTACATTCATCCCCATTGCTCTACAACTAAACACCTTCATTTCTCCCAACACATTTCCTACATCATTGATACTCGACTTCAACTAGACTCCACCTCATTTAGATAATGATAATCTTGTATTTTATCAATTTGGTGAAAATTATACCATAAGAGACTTTCCATAGGAAAATCAACACAAGTGCCATTTTCTAAGATATAACATTTAAGCCTCTGAAACATTTTAATGACAATAAGAGGAACAATTGTAGGATGTTGCTCTTTATTGTTAAACTTAACAGTTGTATTTTTCTTTGTGTAGCAAAATGCTGAGGCAAAAAAGATATCCAATACAATTGTTTTGTTTTGTTTGAAGTTTGTAACCATTTGTCATTTCATCAATGTTTTGGAAGGCAGCTTTCATGTTTTAATGGATCAGCTTCTACCACTGAATAGCAGCTCACCAAAAATATAGTAACACGGAATTCATATAATCCCTTGCTTCACTCTCCTTCTACAGGACATCATCCCACATTTTTAGTCGAGAAGAAGGCACTCTACCTATCTAAATCTAGTCTCTGACATCTCATTCCCTTCAGGAATGTCCCCCAAGGAGATGGCCACGGTGAAAGAGCCTCCACCTATCCCTATCCACACACTGCCTCCTTGCTAGTTCAATCCCTCCCCATCTATCAAAAACTCCTCCATCCTATCCTTCCATCTTACAACTGACCTTCCTCTCCTTCCAAGGACTCTGTTTCACTCATATACACTATCTTCACAAAATCTTCACTCTTCTTTCTCTCCATATGACCAAACCACCTCAATGTATTCCTTTTCACCCATTCCAATACACCACACTTCACTCCTTTTGCAGGTGGTCCCATGATACGTTTTCCACATACACTTTCATTCTTCTCACCCTCCCATCTTGTCATGCCACATGCTCCTTTCAGATAACTCCTTTCCATAGCACACACTCTTGACTGCTGTGCCCTATTCCATGTCCAAGTCTCTGATCCACACGTCAATGTTAGAAGGAGAATATTGTCCCTTAAGCTTCTCTTTACCTTCATGGATAAATTTCTTCTACTCATAACTCTTACAAGTGATCCTGACTTTCACAGCTCTCTCTCTAATTTCTCCTTCCATGTCCATTTTTGCCTAGCACTGTTCCCAAACACTTCAATTCTTTCACTTCCTCCATTTTCTCTGCTCCTAAAACTACCTCACACCTTCATACTGTTGGCACACTCACCCTATAAGGTGTATTAAAGTCAACCACCTCTACTTCCCTTCTTTCAAAAACCATCACCTTATTTTTCCCAGCATTCACTTTTAGCTTCCTTCTCGTTCATACACTATAAAATTCATCCACCACTCTCTGAAGTTCCTCTACATTCTCTGTAAACAACAGTGTCATCTGCAAACAGGCATGTCACCACCACCACCACCACCACCACAATCCGTTCCATTCAGCTTCATTCTTGCACCTACATTCCCACTTTAGCTTTCCTTTCTCTGATACACCCATCCATAAATACATTAAACAGCCATTGTGACATCACACATCCTTGTTTCACTCACACTCCTATATGAAAACTCTCACTTAGTTTTCCATGCACCCTCACACGTGCATTTGCCTCCTTATAAAATACCTTGATTCCTCCCAGTAACTGTCCTCCAACACCATAAGTTTTCAGAACTTTCCAGAGCTTCCCTATTAACTCTCACATGCTTTTTCATGGCACATGCAGGCTGCATACAATTTTTCACCCTTCCCTAAATACTCCTCTACAATCATTTTAATTGCAAATGTCTGATACAAAATACCTTTTTCTTTCTTAAATCCTCCCTGCTCCTTGTTAACCTTCCTTTCAGTTAATTGTTTCCGTCAAAACTCTCCCATACACTTAACCTGGCACATTAAGCAAACTTATCCCCCTATAATTATTACACTCATTTTTACTACTTATACCTTTATGCAAGGGCACAATAATTACCTTCTTGCACTCATCTGGTACTTCTCTCTGTCTCCATGCAAGGTGATATGTCATGAACATCTATTCTACCACTGTTTCTCTTCCATATTTTAACATTTCTGCAGTTATTCCATCTAAACTTGCATCTATGCCACATTTAGGTCTATCTATTGTATTCTATACTACCTTTCTATTGATTCCAACGTTCCTCCCTCAAAACCTTTTACTAATTCCATTCTTTACAATAAACTATGGCCATTTACATTAATCGAACCCACTCTTAAAAGATGTATTCTTCCTCCCAGGGCAAAGTGGGAGCTCCTCTCTACCCATAACCATCTTTGTCCTCCCCACTTTAGTGCCACTGGCAGCTGGCAAAACTAATGCAATGCTCTACTCAACTAGCCAACTCTCTCAATAACATTAGTTCTCCATCATGCCTCCTAATTTATCATTTGTTCCATGTGTTGCTCCACACATACTCCTCACACACTTCCCTTCCATTACACTAAATTTATTCTTCCCAACTATTTCTTTACTCCATGTTTCAGGCCCATATAGTGCAGCTGGCACAGCTACTTTATACATAATTCTCTTTATACTATTAATTACGATGGCTCTACAACTAAACATCTTCATTCCTCCCAACATCTTCCATACATCACTGATCCTAGACTTCAGCTCTGTCAACTTTAACATAACAATATTCTTGACAATGCAAGTCCGGCATTTATTTTCTAAGGGACTTCTTGTCACACAAATATTAGCATTTCTGCAGTTTATCCATTTTCTTTCGTACTACATCGATTCAAGGATCTCTCAGTGGTCATAACTAATTGTTGGCCCCTGTACTGTTCTGCCTTAGAAGACATCATAATTAGGTATTAGGATATGATGATTTTTTAAAATTGATATTTATCTATTTATTATTTTATTTCATTTTACTGTTTTTTTTGCCTTCATATTCCAAAACTACCAATGCATGAAATATATAAATCTATATAAGTCCTTGCATGACAATATTACAAGAGAAAACAATCAAGTACCTACTGAGAAGTTAGTGAATACATCTGAAAATCTAAGGCATTAATACTGTAACTTTTTAGTCAGTCTGTTGAAGCAAGTTGCATGCAAAGGTAACAGGTCCGTTGAGTTTGTTGGGAGACTGTCAAACAGGAGGGAGTAGGCATGAGGCAAGAGACAGGAGGCAGTAAAGTGAGGTTGGGTGAAGGAGCCACAACCCAGACCCCATTCAACACAGTGCTTCATCATCATCATCATCATCATCAGTCATCAACCCTACAGCTTCTTAGTGTACATACAGGATAAAGAATTCAATCTCAAGACAGGAAAGCAACATTCACACCAGAACATCCTCCCACAGAATGTAAGCAAAACCACACTAATCACCCTCCTAAAACTATCTAACTCACACCGTCAGTACAAGATCTCACAACAAATGTACTCTTATTGTCATACAAGCTGGTGTTCTTATCAACAAGTCTAGTCAATTATATCCTAAAGCTTGTCAACTCATACACATCCCATACCTCTTGGTCACCCACCTTATCAGCTTCACTGTTTTTCATCAGTTTCACTTCACTATCATTCATTAATCATGGGTTTGCATCTCTTCTCCCTACAAAACAATAGTGCACTGCAGGGACTCATTTCCCATATCAATAATATCCGCTCAACTCCATCATGAAGTTCCAAAAACAAACACTAACACACAATGTGAAATCAATATTATTAAGACTGTCTACTCTTGCAAACAGAATCACCACACAGCTCGTATGAAATGGAATATCCACCCACAGTCCACAATAATAAAGCACATGGTCAAACACCACTTCCTCACATCAATGCACTGATGATACTGTTTATCACCACCTTCATTTTCCTTAAAATATACATATCAATTGAGCTAAAAAATATAATTCCTTCTCTAACTCTTCTACATTAATTCTTCTAATCTTCCAGATGGTACTGGCTCTGTAGAAGGCCTTGGCCACCCCACCCCTGCATGCAGTACACCTCTAATGTGTAGGGTTTTCATCTACTTGGCACTTCTAAATAAGGTAAAGTCAAAGGTTATTCATCTAGTTATCATTCAGCTTCATTCTCACTGTCCACTTCTTACTGTTTTTGAAGATTATTTTTACAATTATTTTGAACTAGTTTATTACATGCTTTTCCCACCTTTAGCACCCCCATGCACTTTTTGCACTGGTACACTGGTACAGTGGTCTAGCACTCAGGTATGCTAGCCTAGGGTCCCGGGTTCAAATCCCCGTTATTCACTGACCACTTTTCATTCTTTGATATCACCGCCGAATGGCCAAAGACTACCCAAATTGCTGCCATACTGTCCTCAGACGGGACTTACAACGTTTATATGCATCTGTGGCTGTAGTAACAATTAGTCTCACACGTTCTCATCATATTCAAGAGAGAACGTAAACATTTGAGGCGTCACTATAAAAATCTGAAAACCTACGCCAAATAACAGGCGAGGCAAGTCCATCTGTGTCTCCATAAATCTACTGGTGCCAACGGTTAATGATACAGAAATAAGAAAAATAAAAAATTCATCTTACCTATCTAGTCTCTGATGCATCGTTTCCTTCAGGAACGTCACCCAAGGGGAGGACCACGGTTTAAGAACCTCCACATCTCCCTATCCACACACTGCCTCATAGCTAGTTCAATCCCTCCCCCTCAATTCACAATTCTTTCATGCATGTACTCCTTCATCCTATCCTTCCATCTTACAACTGACCTTCCTCTCCTCCCAGGACCCTCAATTTCATCCACATACAATTACTTCACTCTTCACTCTTCTTTCTCTCTATATGACCAAACCACCTCAATGTATTCCTTTTCACCCATTCCAATACACCACACTTCACTCCTTTTGCAGGGGGTCCCATGATACGTTTTCCACATACACTTTCATTCTTCTCACCCTCCCATCTTGTCATGCCACATGCTCCTTTCAGATAACTCCTTTCCATAGCACACACTCTTGACTGCTGTGCCCTATTCCATGTCCAAGTCTCTGATCCACACATCAATGTTAGAAGGAAAATATTGTCCCTTAAGCTTCTCTTTACCTTCATGGATAGATTTCTTCTACTCATAATGGTTGCAAGTGATACTATGATACACCTGTCTTTCACAGCTCTCTCTCTTATTTTTCCTTCCATCTCTCCATGTTTATATAGATACCTGTATGTTCCCAAATATTTAGTCTTTCACTTCCTCCACTTTCTCTCCTCCTAAAACTACTTCACACTTTCCCACTGCGGGTACACACAACCTATAAGGTGTATTAAAGTTCACCACCTCTACTTCTTACCTTCAGCTTCCTTATCGTACATACATTTTAAAATTCATCCACCACTCTCTGCAATGAACATAAGTGTCATCTGCAAACAAGCATGCTACTACTGCCCATCCCATTCCATTAATTTTTATTCTTGTACCTACATTCCCCACTTTAGCTTTCATTTCTCTCATAAATTGAGGATCCTATGAGGAGAGGAAGGCCAGTTGTAAGATGAAAGGAAAAGGTGAAGGAGTACATGCATGAAAGATTTACTGATAGATGGGATAGGGCTTGAACTAGCAAGGAGGGATAGATAGGGATAAATAGATGGATAGGGAGGGATGGAGATGCTTCCGCCATAGCCATCCCCTTGGGACATGTTTCCAGAGGGAACGAGGCGTCAGAGACTATAGATATAGATAAATGTCCACCAGGTACTCACCCTTTTCATTCATCCCATGCCCACCCCACTTCCTCACCACACTACCTACTTCACTATTTCCAAACCTTCTATTCATCTCTCTCATTAACACTATCCGACTCCATCTTCCAATCTCCATCAGACACTCCTTCACATCATTTCACAACTTCATCTTCTCTCTCCCTTCTCTGCTTCTCACATTAATAGGTGCATACACACAGATCCATGCATATTCCACTATTCCTACCTTCCTAACTATCCACACTATCCTGGATCCCTTACAACCATGTGCTTCTATGCCTTCCTATACCCTAGGAGACATTAAGAGTGTACACCCTACCTTTTCCCTTTCCTTTAATTTTTTCATCTTCACACCACACTACTCCTCCTTCCATCCCCACACATACTTCATCCTCACTCCCATTGCACACTCCATCATTCAACATCTTTTTGTATTGGTTTCTTGTATCCACATAACGTCCAACCTCCCTCTCCTAAGATTTTCAACTAATTCTCTCTTTCCTAAAGCATTCAGGCCATTCACATTAACTGAGCCAACTCTCATCCTTCCCAGGGCAAGGTGGAAGCCCCTCTCTGCCCATAGCCATCTTGTCCACCCACTACGAGGCCACTGGCAGCTGGCAACACTAGCTCAGTTCACTGTGGACGAGTGTATGTGTAATTCCCTTCTAAAAAGGCAAAGGCAATAAGCATGAGTGTGCCAGTTTGAAGGGTATAAGGGTGTAGTAGGTAAGGTGTATGGTAGGGAACTGATTAAGAGGATCAGAGAAGGTACAGAAAATCTTATCTGTGAGGACCAATGTGGCTTTACAAGAGGATGACTTTTATGGACTTGGAAAAAGTATATGACAGAATTGATAGGGATAGCTTGCGGAATGTCCTAAAATATATGAAAAGTTTCTATGTGATTAGTAGTGTCGGAATTATTCATCTTATTCATCCTCCCAATAATTCAATCAGGGAAATTAGGGGTTACAAGCACATTTCAGAAATTACACTTGGGTTATTAAAATAAATAAATTTGTTATAAGTTAACTAATTTATGATGGTAAAATATATAAGGGGGAAGGATTCCTTTGGTTTAAAATTAAGGTATGTATCCACAGTCTGATGAATTCAAGTCAGTCACCATAAAAGCTACTTTGTTCTCTTTCCACCACTAGACACCACCGGGTCAACACCTCTGTCCCTACCTTCTCTTTAAGAACCCTAATGGTTCTTACCTTTAAATTCATCGGTAAATATTGTATATAGCAGCAATGTTTATTGACTAACAGCATGATCACCATTAAGGGCAAAAACTTTGATATTATTGCTCATAAGATGGGTATTGACAACCCTCAACCTTTCAAAGCAACTAAGGACGGGATGCATAATTTTCATATGCAACACAGCTTCAAGCATCAGAGGTTATGGGAATATAGTGACTTTTAACACTGTAGCTGCCAGCAAGTTCCCAGGTTGTGCAGCAGGAGGGTGGCTACTTACCAGATCACATCTTCAATCTTGATGAGACATCCTTATATTAGAAGAAAATGCCTTCACCTAAGAAGAGCTCTCAGACGTGGGAAATTAACCATTTTAAGCTACAGATGTCTCAATTTCTGGAAACTAATGCTTCAAGGACATGCAAGTTTGAGCCTTTAACACACTGGATGGCTAATAGGAAGGCAAGGATCACAATGGCAACAACCAAGGAAGATGTTGGAGTCAGCTATAGACATCACCACCAAACTGCTTGTGGAGGAAGCAGATTCAGATATCCATCCTGTGGTAGTTAAGGAGGCACCAGCCTCTCAACACTACCACAACCACTGACATCAACTTCAGAGAAGCATATACGATGCTGCATCTTTTTTAAAGACATTTTACCACAAGGCTGTCGATACTTTACTCGCCACCTAGGGAGAAGTGTCTGAAGTTGTAATTCACCACATATGGCATCCTCTTTTATCTGGGGAGGCAACAACAAATCTGGATAAACCAGGAAGTAGTTCAGCAGTAAGTGAGGAAGTGGCAGCTGTGGAGCAGTGCATCCATGGCTTCAACACCGTGGATGTAACCAAGGTGATGGGGTTGATAACAGCACAAGAGAATGAACCCACAATTGTAGAAATTGCAGAAGCAGCTAAGGATAAAGAGCAGCCTAAGGAAGTGTAACATGCCGAGGATGACGATCCAGAAGTGACAAATGCGCAATTGAGGAAACTACTCTGTATAGCAAAGACCAGACTTTAGGGTGAATGTTAACCCCAAAATAGACAGCTTTCAATACAGTGAATGACTGTAGCAAAGTGTTGCAGCCCTACACAGATCTGTTAATTAGATACACCACCCGATAACAGCAGGCACTCAGCATCAAGGCTTTCTTGTCTGACAGAGGAAGACATTAAATAGCCTGCAAGTCCTCAAATTGACATTGATGCAGTCTCAGCAACCATTGTTGATGATTTGATGGATTTGGTACAAGTGGGAAATATATTGAGGCATCTGAAGACGAGATTCAATGCTGTTTTGACCTCTACTTCCCCTCATCTCCATCAATTCACACCAATCATCATTGGCAGCAGATTAGTTCTCATTTTTATTACACATACATATTTGTGTTATGTGTTAGAAGCATGATACATATTTTTTCATGTAATAAGTGCA
>JAXIVD010001027.1:65000-82500 GCA_036785275.1 Cancer borealis
GTCATCAGGTGACTGGTGAGCTGCAGTGGATTTCCGTGAACTCAGTAACATTACAACCCAACGGGTATCCTGTGCCTGTCTTAGGTAGTTTATTGCAGTCGATTGGGGATCATAATCATGTGTTCTCCACAATCAACCTCTGCAGCAGTTTCTGGCAAATTGAACTCAGTGACAAATCAAAAACTCTTACATCCTTCAACACTGATAGTGGATACTTTCAGTTCAAAAGGATGGCCATGGGTTTACATAATTTGCTACTTTCCTTCCAGTGTTTGATGAACTATGTCTTATCTGGGTTGTTAGGTAAGTTTGTATTTTGTTTCCTTGATGATATCATTGTTGCCTCAAGCACTGTTTCAGATCACTTAGCTACTCATGCAAATGTCTTTTCCAGACTTTCTGAGGATGGTTTAAAGCTAGAACTCTCAAAGTGCTCCTTCCTAAAGTCAAATAAAATTTTTAAGTCACCATGTGATAAAATTCACGCTGTTAATAATTTTTCATCCCAATCAACATTAACCAGATTCGTTGCTTCTTTGGGTTATCAGGATTCTACCGTCACTTCATTTGAGATTACAATAAAATTGATAAGCCATTAATGTTGTGTACAGATGCTTCTGGTATCAGCCTTGGAGCAGTTCTCATGCAATATGATAAACAGAAGAAACTAAGGCTAATTGTATATGTTAGATGTGTTCTCAACAAAGCAGTATGTAATTATAGTGTCACTCACCAGGAAACATTGGCAGTAGTCAGGGCCTTGTGACACTTCTGTGATTTAATTATTGGTTGTGAAATTCACATCTTTATTGATCATGCTCCAGTCACAGAACTTTTCAAAAGAAAGAACCTGTCAGGTAAACTCGCCCAATGGTAACTGACAATCCAGGATTACAACCATTCTTTTGCTTACATAACTGGCAAGGCAACTCTGCACCAGATGCACTATCAAGGAATATCTCTCGTCTTAATAGTCACGGACACTCCGATTTTTCCCGAGTTCTGAATTCAAAATTCTTTCTACATCAACACAAACCGTAGGCTTTATGGAGGCTAAGATGGACTGCCTCTTGCCCTTTAATTGGCGTAGGTTTAGATTTTTTATAGTGATGCCTTGAGTGTTTACGTTCCCTCTTGAATATGTTGAGAACGAGAGAGGCTACTGCTGCTACAGCCTCAGATGCATAGAACATTATAAGTCCCATCTGAGGACAGTATGGCAGCAAATTGGGTAATCTTTGGCCACTTTGCGGTAATACCAAAGAAAGAAAAGTGACCAGCGGATACCGGGATTCGAACCTTTGACCCTAGGCTCGCATGCCCAAACGCTGACCACTGTACTACCACCAACACTCTGACCTTTCCTGTGCTGCATTAATACATTTCTTTGAATCAGGTGATCACAGTAATCTTCCAAAGTTACAAGTGCCAGTAGATTGTTTTGTGCTCAAAGATGATGTTCTCTTTAAAGAATGTATGCTGTCTTCTGATAATTTGTGTCAATATCACAAAACTTGTCCCAGTTTCTCTTATAAATGCAGTCTTATATCAGGTTCATAATTCCTTTCAGGCAGGTCACCCCAGTGGAAACCGTTGCCTCAGACAAGCTCAGATATCATCATCACACCAACATTATCATTTATGTCAGTTTCATTATCAGTAATTAAAAAAGAACTCTACCAAAGTTTATCTCTACATACCATCTCTTAATGTATCTAACTATAATATGATAATGGAAAACATGTGTGTCATTATTACATACTAGCATGATGCATTACTTTGTTATGCGGAAGGACATTACTTCTCACCGAGGCAAACATATATATGTTACATGACTTTATATGTTTAGAAAGAAAGTAAATACAATATATTTTGTAATTTTTCAATTAATTTTGTTGTCTTTGGCATTATTGTATCAGTTATCATTATTATATCAGTTACCTATTTGCTAGGTAAAAGGAATGCAAGGATTGAGACAATTTGGGAAAGGGTTGGCAAACATATTTTTTCCTGAGATGGAGTGTGCTATAGAAGGAGAGGAAGACCAGTTGCAAGATAGAAGGATAGGGTCAAGGAGTGCAAGCATGAATAGAGGAAAAAAGATTGAACACCAATGAGGAAATGTATGGAAAGAGAGAGATGGAGACCCTTCTGCTGTGGCCATCCCCTTGTGAGACGTTCCCAGAAGGAATAAAGCATCAGAGACTATAGATAGATAGATAGAAAACCTTACCAGGAATACCAATTTTCCCAAAACTCACATTGACAGGCAGCGGCGCAGTGATGCGGTCGTTGTACTTGGAGGGGTTTGTTGTGTGAGGCAGCTGGCGATGGCTGGCGTCCTGCGGGGAAGCTTCCCCTTCAGGACAACTTTGTAGTGTCAGCTTAACACACTGGTTGGCGGCTGAGGTGAAAAGATCATTAGAGTTATTCCTTTAAAGAGTTAATCAAATCAGGAGCTACAGCAATACCATATATCATGTTTTTGTGACATACAAAACCTGAATTTTGATTGAAATATTCATCAATGCACTCATTGTTAATGCTACTTCGAGGCAAAAAATGTATCACTCATTCTTGTTCTCAATAATACACCAGTGTTCAAATATTTTTTAAATTCAATTTTTCATAGGAATTTTGGAGGTAAGGTATTCTAAATCTTCAAGGTCTAAAAATGAACAGAGGTACCAGCAAAGACATCCCTGAAAAGCAAGCCTCGTTGCATGTCTGAGGAGTAAATGCTAGAGGAAGGAGAGGTGTGCACTCCCCACAACATAAAAAGCAACACGTCAAGCATGTAGGAATAAGATAACTATAGGAAGGATGGGATAGCTTTTCTAGTCAAATAATAAAATATATCAAGAACTACTGCTGGGCTAGTGATTCTGAGTTTTGGAGATACATTATATTGTTCTAAGGTGGTTATACTAGTTCAAGGAGGGTTGGTGTTGGTGTTAGAAAAACGGATGGAAGAGGTGAGAGAGTTGACAGGTGAGTAGTGAGAGGAGTTTTGAGAGTCAAAGAGGAAAAGAAGGGGATTATGGGAGGTTAGGAACAAAAGATATGAAACAATGGGAAATAAAGTTAGAAAAAGAAAAAGGCCCAAGCAAAAATTGGCACAGCATCGGGCCACAATCTCTGGTCCCAAAGCCATGGCAATGGGTTTGGAAACGGAAGGATCAACTCCAACAGATCATTATGACCAAACTGACACCAAGATCTGGAACCAACCTTCCCATACTTTTAGTCTTTCACCCACACCATATCACTTCTTCCTTTCCATCTGTTCTCTTGCATACTGTTGAACTTCTCTCACTTCCCTCACTTCACTCCTGAACACTTTATATTGGTCTGTTTACATTCAATTTCTGGATGAATAAATACCACTTCATGGTCTTCAACCTATCTATGTATCTGATACCTGTTCCAAGGAATTCCCCCCCGGAGGGGGGGGGGGGGGTGGCCACAGTAGAAGTTTCCATTTATTCTTATCCTTACATCTCTCTCTCTCTCTCTCTCTCTCTCTCTCTCTCTCTCTCTCTCTCTCTCTCTCTCTCTCTCTCTCTCTCTCTAGCACTGTGTGCTCCCATTTCACTGGGATCGTACTCTTGTACCCACTGCCTTACCTTATTCCCATACACTTCCTATCATTCTCTTCATGTGGCCAAACTATTTCAGGGTGATGCGTTTCACCCTCTCATCATTCCATATTTCATTCCTTTCACTCTAATAAACATATTTGTCAAACACACTTTCATTACTTTCACCATCCATCACCTTCCACCACAAGCTCTTTTCAGGTAACTCATTTCTACTGCTTGAATTCATGATCTTTGACTTTCATTTCACACCCAAGTCTTGCTTGCAGAAGTGATTTTCGGTACAATTATAGCATCACACAATCCCTTTTTCACTTCCATGCTTCCATGTTCTTTCTTTCACTACACAGTCTAGTGATCCAACCATTGTTCTCCCTTGTAGAACTCTTTCTCTCATCTCACCTTGCACAGGATCAAACCAAGATACTTAAATATATGCACCTCCTCCATCCTTTTTTCCATTCAACATAATTTCACATTTTTGGGGGACATCTAACTCTCACCATGTATGGGCAATAACAATCAACTACTTCACATTTACTTCTTCCAAACACAATCACGTTTAACTTCCATCTTTTGCACACAGCATCAAACACATCTAAAAGTGTTTGTAATCCCCTCTCATCCATTCTCTTTTCTCAGAATTCATTCCTAAAACCTGCATTTCCATTCCCATAAGTTCATATCCTTCGCGATCACCACACCATTCTACTCTTCCGTACACCTACAGTCATAACAATACCAATACAAAAGACAAAAATATCAGAGTATCTAACTTGCTAACTGAAGCAAACATGAAAAGTAAGCTCAATGTAAGTTTCAGGACATAGTAGCTAATTAATGACAAGCAAACTCATAACAAAAACTTAAGTCTTATATGAGTGCAGCAAAAATGTGATTAATTGAATTAAAGACCAACTAAAAATAAATAATACGGGTGAAAGTATCCTAAATCATACTTGCAAAACAGCAGAAATTTCTAAGTGGTACCATCAACTTACTAAAACACCAGAAAACGGCAATACCAAAATACCTATCAATGTGACACTACCACAGAGGGGGAATGTGATATCACCTCATATCACAGCAAGCATTAATCAAGTTAATAATTACAAAAGAATCAAATCATACTAAAAGAGTATGAGTGCATTGTAATACCCTTCCCCCCATCACCACTAAGCCTCACCCTCAGCTCTGGCCTGTACTTACCAAAAGGAGTGCCAGTATAAAAGAAACAAACAACACAGAATTAGTAAAGAAGGAAAGCCATGCTCAACCTTAATGTATGTATGTCACCTGCTCATGCATGCTGTCGTCTGTAACAAACAGAAGGAAACTGCTCACATCTAATTACATTATACATCACTTTGGATCAACAAATAGATTGATGTAAATACTTAAGTTTTAGTGTATATGCATTAATTAATTGTTAAATTAACAGGCATGCCTCGAATTTTTTCTCACACACCTAAACAACTGGCATCAAATATAATAACCAATTTTCATTATCATAGGTATATATATATACATATATATATATATATATATATATATATATATATATATATATATATATATATATATATATATATATATATATATATATCAGTCAGTCACTCCAACAGGATAAATCTAAGAACTTTTTCACTTCAGTCCCGTTATACATCAAATCTTATATACCATTCATTAATCACAATGTTGTCCATTAATGCAGCCTAATACCTACCTAGGGATTTAAGTTATACCACTATTAGAAGGCCTCAATGCCATTAACTCTATAGATAAGACTTTCCAAGTAAAATGTTATAAGAAATATCCCAAACATTTTTTTTAGCCATAAAGTCTTAACTTTCTAGTCCTCTCGTTCCACTTTTACTTTTTCTATTACAAAACACCTATATTTGTACATCAACCACTGTAGCTTTTATGATGCAACTGTTCACAAAATACTATTGCTCATATCATGTTACGTGGTCAGGAGTTCCTCAGCTTGAGTAAAGCCATTATTACCTCATGAGTGCACCAATGCAAGAGGAATAAGTGAGTTCTTTTTTTCCACTTATGTATACAAAGCAAACATATTCATAATCACTCCAATGATGCAATAGTTCTTCCTTTTAGTTCTGTATACAATTCCTCATATTACCATCTAAAAGCCATGTTTTGGAAATCGATAATATTCCATTTCCATTTTTCATAATATAATAACAAATCCACACTCAAATTATATGTAAATGTTCATGTGAGAAAGGCGTATCAGCTGCACCCAGACCACAATTTTGTCCTAGCCACTATCAGTATTAGCCATCCTGTAACTCCATCTAACCCTTATACTGATTAACTTATTTCCATTTCATTTTTTGTAGTTCTTTATTGTGCCAGAAAAAAAATCAATGAAAGACTAAAACAGAACTACATCCTTATTTTCAAACTAATAATTTTCCTCATTATGCACCATCATCCTTCAACAAAAAGGCATCACATTCCATGCTATTCCTGATGTTTCCCCTACAGCTGTACCCAAATCACATCAGCCACAAACCTAGGCATCACACAGCTGCATGCCCTCTCCTACCTATGCAACCACTTCTATCACACAAATAAACATGTGTTCATGTCTCTCATACTTTGGTGATCCTTAATTAACTAATTTCCATATGATAGTCTTCCTTAGAAGTAAGGTTCAGGGTAAATAAATTTGGTATCATGAATTTTCTATGCTAGTCCTCTCCCTCATTTTGCCATCTGTAATCCTTTCTCCTTCAAATCAATTTTTAAGTAATAAATTAGATCCAAATAATTATCCTCAGCTCCCTCCACTTAAGTGTGCATACATCCGTCCTCCTTCACTGCCAAGGTTTCATTAACATACACCATTACACACCTATCGCAAGCCAAGTATATGTACCCGTGGGATTTAAGAGGGAGTTCCTTTACTGTCAATAAAGCAACACTTCTTAAAATTCCCTCCATTCAATTTTAATTCACACTACCATTTGCACCACATTCTTAACAAATCAAATCTAAATGAGAAAATTCCTCTCGCAATTGATTAAAGTAACAAAAAATAATTTAAAAAAAAGGTTCTGTAACAGTTCGTCAAACGTGTTTCACCAAAGCACACCCACTAATACTTGGGTTAGTGTCTGGAGCTTCAACATCACAGCTCAGCCAATCACTCCAAGAAGCAAACAAACAAAAATATAGATTAAAAATAAGGCCTTTTACTTAGTGCACTCTAAAGAGTAGTCTGAGATGACACTTACACTTGATGATCTGTACCACCTCCTTGTGGTTGATCTGTGACACTATTGTTCCATTGACTTCAATGATTGAATCACCCTTCTGGACGCCAGCCTGGGCCGCAGGTCCTCCTGTTGGAACGAAAACAGTCACTGATGCTAACAGATCATTTTCTCTCATTATTGCATGTCTTAAAACATAACTAATACTCATTACTGACTGACTGTCCTGCACCACAGTGTGCCCACACACCCTGTCCTGCACCACAGTGTGCCCACACACCCTGTCCTGCACCACAGTGTGCCCACACACCCTGTCCTGCACCACAGTGTGCCCACACACCCTGTCCTGCACCACAGTGTGCCCACATACCCTGTCCTGCACCACAGTGTGCCCATACACCCTGTCCTGCACCACAGTGTGCCCACACACCCTGTCCTGCACCACAGTGTGCCCACACACCCTGTCCTGCACCACAGTGTGCCCACACACCCTTTCCTGCACTACAGTGTGCCCACACACCCTGTCCTGCACCACAGTGTGCCCACATACCCTGTCCTGCACCACAGTGTGCCCACACACCCTGTCCTGCACCACAGTGTGCCCATACACCCTGTCCTGCACCACAGTGTGCCCATACACCCTGTCCTGCACCACAGTGTGCCCACACACCCTGTCCTGCACCACAGTGTGCCCACACACCCTGTCCTGCACCACAGTGTGCCCATACACCCTGTCCTGCACCACAGTGTGCCCACACAACCTGTCCTGCACCACAGTGTGCCCACACACCCTGTCCTGCACCACAGTGTGCCCACACACCCTTTCCTGCACCACAGTGTGCCCACACACCCTGTTCTGCACCACAATGTGCCCACACACCCTGTCCTGCACCACAGTGTGCCCATACACCCTGTCCTGCACCACAGTGTGCCCATACACCCTGTCCTGCACCACAGTGTGCCCACACACCTTGTCCTGCACCAGTGTGCCCACACACCCTGTCCCGCACCACAGTGTGCCCACACACCCTGTCCTGCACCACAGTGTGCCCACACCTGTCCTGCACCACAGTGTGCCCATACACCCTGTCCTGCACCACAGTGTGCCCACACACCCTGTCCTGCACCACAGTGTGCCCACACACCCTGTCCTGCACCACAGTGTGCCCACACACCCTGTCTTGCACCAGTGTGCCCACACACCCTGTCTTGCACCACAGTGTGCCCACACACCCTGTCCTGCACCACAGTGTGCCCACACACCCTGTCCTGCACCACAGTGTGCGCACACACCCTGTCCTGCACCACAGTGTGCGCACACACCCTGTCCTGCACCACAGTGTGCGCACACACCCTGTCTTGCACCACAGTGTGCCCATACACCCTGTCTTGCACCACAGTGTGTCCACACACCCTGTCTTGCAGCACAGTGTGCCCACACACCCTGTCCTGCACCACAGTGTGCCCACACACCCTGTCCTGCACCACAGTGTGCGCACACACCCTGTCCTGCACCACAGTGTGCGCACACACCCTGTCCTGCACCACAGTGTGCCCACACACCCTATCCAATACAACAATAAGCCTAAACAGCCTGTCCTATGCCACACTGAACCCTCACACTGTCCAATGCCACATTGAACCCTCACACTGTCCTATGCCACACTGAATCCTCACACTGTCCTATGCCACACTGAACCCTCACACTCTCCTATGCCACACTGAACCCTCACACTGTCCTATGCCACACTGAACCCACACTGTCCTATGCCACACTGAACCCTCACACTGTCTTATGCCACACTGAACCCTCATACTATCCTATGCCACACTGAATCCTCACACTGTCCTATGCCACACTGAACCCTCACACTGTCCTATGCCACACTGAACCCTCACACTGTCCTATGCCACATTGAACCCTCACACTGTCCTATGCCACACTGAACCCTCACACTGTCCTATGCCACACTGAACCCTCACACTGTCCTATGCCACACTGAACCCTCACACTGTCCTATGCCACACTGAACCCTCACACTGTCCTATGCCACATTGAACCCTCACACTGTCCTATGCCACACTGAATCCTCACACTGTCCTATGCCACACTGAACCCTCACACTGTCTTATGCCACACTGAACCCTCACACTGTCCTATGCCACACTGAACCCTCACACTGTCCTATGCCACACTGAACCCTCACACTGTCCTATGCCACACTGAACCCTCACACTGTCCTATGCCACACTGCACCCTCACACTGTCCTATGCCACACTGAACCCTCACACTGTCCTATGCCACACTGAACCCTCACACTGTCTTATGCCACACTGAACCCTCACACTGTCTTATGCCACACTGAATCCTCACACTGTCTTATGCCACATTGAACCCTCACACTGTCCTATGCCACACTGAACCCTCACACTGTCCTATGCCAAACTGAATCCTCACACTGTCCTATGCCACACTGAATCCTCACACTGTCCTATGCCACACTGAATCCTCACACTGTCCTATGCCACACTGAACCCTCACACTGTCCTATGCCACACTGAATCCTCACACTGTCCTATGCCACACTGAACCATCACACTGTCTTATGCCACACTGAATCCTCACACTGTCCTATGCCACACTGAATCCTCACACTGTCCTATGCCACACTGAACCCTCACACTGTCCTATGCCACATTGAACCCTTACACTGTCCTATGCCACACTGAACCATCACACTGTTCTATGCCACACTGAACCCTCACACTGTCCTATGCCACACTGAACCCTCACACTGTCCTATGCCACACTGAATCCTCACACTGTCCTATGCCACACTGAACCCTCACACTGTCCTATGCCACACTGAACCCTCACACTGTCCTATGCCACACTGAATTTTCACACTGTCCTATGCCACACTGAACCATCACACTGTCCTATGCCACACTGAATCCTCACACTGTCCTATGCCACATTGAACCCTCACACTGTCCTATGCCACACTGAACCCTCACACTGTCCTATGCCACACTGAATCCTCACACTGTCCTATGCCACACTGAACCCTTACACTGTCCTATGCCACACTGAACCCTCACACTGTCTTATGCCACACTGAACCCTCACACTGTCCTATGCCACACTGAATTCTCACACTGTCCTATGCCACACTGAACCATCATACTGTCCTATGCCACACTGAATCCTCACACTGTCCTATGCCACACTGAACCCTCACACTGTCCTATGCCACGCTGAACCCTCACACTGTCCTATGCCACACTGAATCCTCACACTGTCCTATGCCACACTGAATCCTCACACTGTCCTATGCCACACTGAACCCTCACACTGTCATATGCCACATTGAACCCTCACACTGTTCTATGCCACACTGAACCATCACACTGTCCTATGCCACACTGAACCCTCACACTGTCCTATGCCACACTGAACCCTCACACTGTCCTATGCCACACTGAACCATCACACTGTCCTATGCCACACTGAACCCTCACACTGTCCTATGCCACATTGAATCCTCACACTGTCCTATGCCACACTGAACCCTCAAACTGTCCTATGCCACATTGAATCCTCACACTGTCCTATGCCACATTGAATCCTCACACTGTCCTATGCCACACTGAACCCTCACACTGTCCTATGCCACATTGAATCCTCACACTGTCCTATGCCACACTGAACCCTCACACTGTCATATGCCACATTGAACCCTCACACTGTTCTATGCCACACTGAACCATCACACTGTCCTATGCCACACTGAACCCTCACACTGTCCTATGCCACACTGAACCCTCACACTGTCCTATGCCACACTGAACCATCACACTGTCCTATGCCACAGTGAACCCTCACATTGTCCTATGCCACATTGAACCCTCACACTGTCCTATGCCACACTGAACCCTCACACTGTCCTATGCCACACTGAACCCTCACACTGTCCTATGCCACATTGAACCCTCACACTGCCCTATGCCACACTGAACCATCACACTGTCCTATGCCACACTGAACCATCACACTGTCCTATGCCACATTGAATCCTCACACTGTCCTATGCCACATTGAACCATCACACTGTCCTATGCCACATTGAACCCTCACACTGTCCTATGCCACATTGAATCCTCACACTGTCCTATGCCACACTGAACCCTCACACTGTCCTATGCCACATTGAATCCTCACACTGTCCTATGCCATATTGAACCCTCACACTGTCCTATGCCACACTGAACCCTCACACTGTCCTATGCCACATTGAACCCTCACACTGTCCTATGCCACACTCAACCATCACACTGTCCTATGCCACATTGAACCCTCACACTGTCCTATGCCACATTGAACCATCACACTGTCCTATGCCACATTGAACCCTCACACTGTCCTATGCCACACTGAACCCTCACACTGTCCTATGCCACACTGAACCCTCACACTGTCCTATGCCACACTGAACCCTCACACTGTCCTATGCCACACTGAATCCTCACACTGTCCTATGCCACACTGAACCCTCACACTGTCCTATGCCACACTGAACCCTCACACTGTCCTATGCCACACTGAATCTTCACACTGTCCTATGCCACACTGAACCATCACACTGTCCTATGCCACACTGAATCCTCACACTGTCCTATGCCACATTGAACCCTCACACTGTCCTATGCCACACTGAACCCTCACACTGTCCTATGCCACACTGAATCCTCACACTGTCCTATGCCACACTGAACCCTCACACTGTCCTATGCCACACTGAACCCTCACACTGTCTTATGCCACACTGCACCCTCACACTGTCCTATGCCACACTGAATCCTCACACTGTCCTATGCCACACTGAACCATCACACTGTCCTATGCCACACTGAATCCTCACACTGTCCTATGCCACACTGAACCCTCACACTGTCATATGCCACATTGAACCCTCACACTGTTCTATGCCACACTGAACCATCACACTGTCCTATGCCACACTGAACCCTCACACTGTCCTATGCCACACTGAACCCTCACACTGTCCTATGCCACACTGAACCATCACACTGTCCTATGCCACACTGAACCCTCACACTGTCCTATGCCACATTGAACCCTCACACTGTCCTATGCCACACTGAACCCTCACACTGTCCTATGCCACACTGAACCCTCACACTGTCCTATGCCACATTGAACCCTCACACTGCCCTATGCCACACTGAACCATCACACTGTCCTATGCCACACTGAACCATCACACTGTCCTATGCCACATTGAACCCTCACACTGTCCTATGCCACATTGAACCATCACACTGTCCTATGCCACATTGAACCCTCACACTGTCCCATGCCACATTGAATCCTCACACTGTCCTATGCCACACTGAACCCTCACACTGTCCTATGCCACATTGAATCCTCACACTGTCCTATGCCATATTGAACCCTCACACTGTCCTATGCCACACTGAACCCTCACACTGTCCTATGCCACACTGAACCCTCACACTGTCCTATGCCACACTCAACCATCACACTGTCCTATGCCACATTGAACCCTCACACTGTCCTATGCCACATTGAACCCTCACACTGTCCTATGCCACATTGAACCCTCACACTGTCCTATGCCACACTGAACCCTCACACTGTCCTATGCCACACTGAACCCTCACACTGTCCTATGCCACACTGAATCCTCACACTGTCCTATGCCACACTGAACCCTAACACTGTCCTATGCCACACTGAACCCTCACACTGTCCTATGCCACACTGAATCTTCACACTGTCCTATGCCACACTGAACCATCACACTGTCCTATGCCACACTGAATCCTCACACTGTCCTATGCCACATTGAACCATCACACTGTCCTATGCCACACTGAACCCTCACACTGTCCTATGCCACACTGAATCCTCACACTGTCCTATGCCACACTGAACCCTCACACTGTCCTATGCCACACTGAACCCTCACTGTCTTATGCCACACTGAACCCTCACACTGTCCTATGCCACACTGAATCCTCACACTGTCCTATGCCACACTGAACCATCACATTGTCCTATGCCACACTGAATCCTCACACTATCCTATGCCACACTGAACCCTCACACTGTCCTATGCCACACTGAACCCTCACACTGTCCTATGCCACACTGAATCCTCACACTGTCCTATGCCACACTGAATCCTCACACTGTCCTATGCCACACTGAATCCTCACACTGTCCTATGCCACACTGAACCCTCACACTGTCATATGCCACATTGAACCCTCACACTGTCCTATGCCACACTGAACCCTCACACTGTCCTATGCCACACTGAACCCTCACACTGTCCTATGCCACACTGAACCCTCACACTGTCCTATGCCACACTGAACCATCACACTGTCCTATGCCACACTGAACCCTCACACTGTCCTATGCCACACTGAACCATCACACTGTCCTATGCCACACTGAACCCTCACACTGTCCTATGCCACATTGAACCCTCACACTGTCCTATGCCACACTGAATCCTCACACTGTCCTATGCCACACTGAACCCTTACACTGTCCTATGCCACACTGAACCCTCACACTGTCTTATGCCACACTGAACCCTCACACTGTCCTATGCCACACTGAATTCTCACACTGTCCTATGCCACACTGAACCATCATACTGTCCTATGCCACACTGAATCCTCACACTGTCCTATGCCACACTGAACCCTCACACTGTCCTATGCCACGCTGAACCCTCACACTGTCCTATGCCACACTTAATCCTCACACTGTCCTATGCCACACTGAATCCTCACACTGTCCTATGCCACACTGAACCCTCACACTGTCATATGCCACATTGAACCCTCACACTGTTCTATGCCACACTGAACCATCACACTGTCCTATGCCACACTGAACCCTCACACTGTCCTATGCCACACTGAACCCTCACACTGTCCTATGCCACACTGAACCATCACACTGTCCTATGCCACACTGAACCCTCACACTGTCCTATGCCACATTGAATCCTCACACTGTCCTATGCCACACTGAACCCTCAAACTGTCCTATGCCACATTGAATCCTCACACTGTCCTATGCCACATTGAATCCTCACACTGTCCTATGCCACACTGAACCCTCACACTGTCCTATGCCGCATTGAATCCTCACACTGTCCTATGCCACACTGAACCCTCACACTGTCATATGCCACATTGAACCCTCACACTGTTCTATGCCACACTGAACCATCACACTGTCCTATGCCACACTGAACCCTCACACTGTCCTATGCCACACTGAACCCTCACACTGTCCTATGCCACACTGAATTCTCACACTGTCCTATGCCACACTGAACCATCATACTGTCCTATGCCACACTGAATCCTCACACTGTCCTATGCCACACTGAACCCTCACACTGTCCTATGCCACGCTGAACCCTCACACTGTCCTATGCCACACTGAATCCTCACACTGTCCTATGCCACACTGAATCCTCACACTGTCCTATGCCACACTGAACCCTCACACTGTCATATGCCACATTGAACCCTCACACTGTTCTATGCCACACTGAACCATCACACTGTCCTATGCCACACTGAACCCTCACACTGTCCTATGCCACACTGAACCCTCACACTGTCCTATGCCACACTGAACCATCACACTGTCCTATGCCACACTGAACCCTCACACTGTCCTATGCCACATTGAATCCTCACACTGTCCTATGCCACACTGAACCCTCAAACTGTCCTATGCCACATTGAATCCTCACACTGTCCTATGCCACATTGAATCCTCACACTGTCCTATGCCACACTGAACCCTCACACTGTCCTATGCCACATTGAATCCTCACACTGTCCTATGCCACACTGAACCCTCACACTGTCATATGCCACATTGAACCCTCACACTGTTCTATGCCACACTGTCCTATGCCACACTGAACCCTCACACTGTCCTATGCCACACTGAACCCTCACACTGTCCTATGCCACACTGAACCATCACACTGTCCTATGCCACACTGAACCCTCACATTGTCCTATGCCACATTGAACCCTCACACTGTCCTATGCCACACTGAACCCTCACACTGTCCTATGCCACACTGAACCCTCACACTGTCCTATGCCACATTGAACCCTCACACTGCCCTATGCCACACTGAACCATCACACTGTCCTATGCCACACTGAACCATCACACTGTCCTATGCCACATTGAATCCTCACACTGTCCTATGCCACATTGAACCATCACACTGTCCTATGCCACATTGAACCCTCACACTGTCCTATGCCACATTGAATCCTCACACTGTCCTATGCCACACTGAACCCTCACACTGTCCTATGCCACATTGAATCCTCACACTGTCCTATGCCATATTGAACCCTCACACTGTCCTATGCCACACTGAACCCTCACACTGTCCTATGCCACATTGAACCCTCACACTGTCCTATGCCACACTCAACCATCACACTGTCCTATGCCACATTGAACCCTCACACTGTCCTATGCCACATTGAACCATCACACTGTCCTATGCCACATTGAACCCTCACACTGTCCTATGCCACACTGAACCCTCACACTGTCCTATGCCACACTGAACCCTCACACTGTCCTATGCCACACTGAACCCTCACACTGTCCTATGCCACACTGAATCCTCACACTGTCCTATGCCACACTGAACCCTCACACTGTCCTATGCCACACTGAACCCTCACACTGTCCTATGCCACACTGAATCTTCACACTGTCCTATGCCACACTGAACCATCACACTGTCCTATGCCACACTGAATCCTCACACTGTCCTATGCCACATTGAACCCTCACACTGTCCTATGCCACACTGAACCCTCACACTGTCCTATGCCACACTGAATCCTCACACTGTCCTATGCCACACTGAACCCTCACACTGTCCTATGCCACACTGAACCCTCACACTGTCTTATGCCACACTGAACCTTCACACTGTCCTATGCCACACTGAATCCTCACACTGTCCTATGCCACACTGAACCATCACACTGTCCTATGCCACACTGAATCCTCACACTGTCCTATGCCACACTGAACCCTCACACTGTCATATGCCACATTGAACCCTCACACTGTTCTATGCCACACTGAACCATCACACTGTCCTATGCCACACTGAACCCTCACACTGTCCTATGCCACACTGAACACTCACACTGTCCTATGCCACACTGAACCATCACACTGTCCTATGCCACACTGAACCCTCACACTGTCCTATGCCACATTGAACCCTCACACTGTCCTATGCCACACTGAACCCTCACACTGTCCTATGCCACACTGAACCCTCACACTGTCCTATGCCACATTGAACCCTCACACTGCCCTATGCCACACTGAACCATCACACTGTCCTATGCCACACTGAACCATCACACTGTCCTATGCCACATTGAACCCTCACACTGTCCTATGCCACATTGAACCATCACACTATCCTATGCCACATTGAACCCTCACACTGTCCCATGCCACATTGAATCCTCACACTGTCCTATGCCACACTGAACCCTCACACTGTCCTATGCCACATTGAATCCTCACACTGTCCTATGCCATATTGAACCCTCACACTGTCCTATGCCACACTGAACCCTCACACTGTCCTATGCCACACTGAACCCTCACACTGTCCTATGCCACACTCAACCATCACACTGTCCTATGCCACATTGAACCCTCACACTGTCCTATGCCACATTGAACCCTCACACTGTCCTATGCCACATTGAACCCTCACACTGTCCTATGCCACACTGAACCCTCACACTGTCCTATGCCACACTTAACCCTCACACTGTCCTATGCCACACTGAATCCTCACACTGTCCTATGCCACACTGAACCCTCACACTGTCCTATGCCACACTGAACCCTCACACTGTCCTATGCCACACTGAATCTTCACACTGTCCTATGCCACACTGAACCATCACACTGTCCTATGCCACACTGAATCCTCACACTGTCCTATGCCACATTGAACCCTCACACTGTCCTATGCCACACTGAACCCTCACACTGTCCTATGCCACACTGAATCCTCACACTGTCCTATGCCACACTGAACCCTCACACTGTCCTATGCCACACTGAACCCTCACTGTCTTATGCCACACTGAACCCTCACACTGTCCTATGCCACACTGAATCCTCACACTGTCCTATGCCACACTGAACCATCACATTGTCCTATGCCACACTGAATCCTCACACTGTCCTATGCCACACTGAACCCTCACACTCTCCTATGCCACACTGAACCCTCACACTGTCCTATGCCACACTGAATCCTCACACTGTCCTATGCCACACTGAATCCTCACACTGTCCTATGCCACACTGAATCCTCACACTGTCCTATGCCACACTGAACCCTCACACTGTCATATGCCACATTGAACCCTCACACTGTCCTATGCCACACTGAACCCTCACACTGTCCTATGCCACACTGAACCCTCACACTGTCCTATGCCACACTGAACCCTCACACTGTCCTATGCCACACTGAACCATCACACTGTCCTAT
>JAXIVD010001027.1:90000-104755 GCA_036785275.1 Cancer borealis
TAAAACGTGTGTGTATTTACCTAGTTGTAGTATACAGGGCCTGAGCTACACTTGTGTGGTCCTGTCTCCGTATCTATATTTGTCCTGGTTTTCTTTATGTTAATGTATATTTTTTGCCATTATCACTTCTTTCAATCCATTCCAAGTAACTATACTTTCTGTAGTTCCTCGCAATTCTCGTGGTTTCTTATATTCCTTAGTAATTTTGCATCATCTACAAACAGACTTATGTATCTGCTTACTCCTGTCATATGCATTTACATATATTGAAAACATAATCAGTGCCAAAACTGATCCCTGTGGTACTCCACTTTTCACTCTTTCCATTCTAATTTTTCATCCTTTACTACTGTTCTCATTTCCCTTCCTTTCAGGTAGTGTTCATTCCAGTTTTTTAATGTTTCTTTCAATGCTCCAATGTGTTCCAACTTCCATTGTAATTTCTTGTGCAGAACCTTATTGAATGGCATTTTTTAAATCTAAATATATGCTATCCACCCATCCATCTCTTTCTTGTGTTATATCATCATTCCTGGTCAAAAACTTTAGTTTGTGACACATGACCTTCCTGTTCTGAATCTAAATTGTCTGTTATTATTCCTTCTGTTTCTAAGTATTTAGTTCATTGCTTCTTGATGACCTCACATATCTTGCACACTATGCTGGTCAATGACACTGGTCGATAATTAAGTGGTTCTTCTTTGTTTCCATTTTTTGTGAATAGGCATTAGCTATATCAGCACCTTTCCTGTTTTAATAGAACACTCAATTATATCATGAATTGGTTCAGCCATTTCTTGTCTACATTCTTTTGAGATGTATCCCAAAACCCCTTTCTTTTTTCTTTCATCTAATTCCTTCATCATTTCCTTGATCTCTTCTGTATTTTTACTGATTTCCCACATCTCATTTTTCTCTTTTGTCCTTGTGGATTTTTAAAATTAATTCCTTTGTAATTACTTTCTGAAAATTCTTATTTAGTACTTCACTCATTTCTTTTGAGTCCTCATATACTTCCTTATTTTTCTTTCAATCCTCAACATTATGCCACATGATTCTTGATGATGAGAATATCAAATACTGAACAATGTATCTCATATCATATCAAGAAAAGTCTGAGTTTCATTCACATTTACCAGAAAAAGCCATCATTGACCCTTAATTCACTTGGTACAGTAATAGCTATTCCTTTGTATATAACTATTGAAGTACACCAATACACAACAAACAGCATACCTCTTAAGCAATACAATGTAGTAATTCGTGAAGCAATTTTTAATAAACGAGAGTGAATAGCAACTATTATAACAAGATGCAAACATTAACTTAAGTGTCCCCGTGTTCCACCCCATAATGCAATAATCCTTATAACCTGAACAATGGAGACAGAATCCTTGCTTTGCCATTTAACTCGCATCACAGGTCACCAAGATAACTCCACCACTAACCTGTCCTGGCATAGCTGACTCATGATGGTTTTGAAGAACACAAATCTGACTGAGGGTTGGTGTGTTTCATAACTAACATTCTCATATGGAACCAAACAAATTACAAATGCTGTTCAACCATTAATAGTGCACAAGTTCCCCTTCAACGAACACAACATTGCCACCATGAAAGAGCTTCAACATTCCAAGAATCAGTGGAGCTAAACTAGACAGTTGCAACCAAACTAGGAAGGCTCAGTGTGAGGAATCAAACGAAATGGATTCCCACACCAAGCTGCCAACACCACCTGCTCAAAGAAGGGCGTACTAAGAGGTGCTTGGTTACAACTGGCTCCCTTTGGAACTTACACCTTCACACTTACAATACCAGGACACTCATCAAATCAGATATTATAAACCTAAGAGAGGTTACAAGAACTGGAGAATTCATACAACTGAAGAATGGTCACTTTCTTTGCTACAGAGAACCAAAGGATAAGGAAAAAAACAGAGGAGAGTTCTTAGTGAACAAAGAACAAACAGGAAATACTGAAAATTTCTATAGTCAAGTGAATGAGTTGCAGACGATAATCAAATTAAACAACAAATATAGAATTAAATTCATACAGGTCTAGGCACCAACATGAGCCTACGATGACAAGGATGTAAACAGATTTTATGAACATATAGAAGCAGCTACAGAATTGTATCTAACTCAGTATTCTTTCATAATCGGTGACTTTAATACAAAGGTCAGGAAAAGTGTAGGAATGACAATGCTACCAAACTTTGGAATAGATACACAACATGATAGAGGTGACATGCTTGTAGGGTTTGCAGAGAGGAATAATTTAAAGAAAATTAACACATTCTTTGATTGTAAGGCAAGCAAGAAGAGGACACAGGAAACCCCATACAGAATAAAATAAAGTTGATTGTATAGCTCCATAATCGACTTCATTCCTACAAACAGACTGAACACAGTAAAGAGTGTAGTAATATTGAATAAATTAAAGTTAAGTGACCACAGAAAGGTGAGATGAAGTAATGCTAGAATTAAAGAGAGAGAGAGAGAGAGAGAGAGAGAGAGAGAGAGAGAGAGAGAGAGAGAGAGAGAGAGAGAGAGAGAGAGAGAGAGAGAGAGAGAGAGAGAGAGTAATTGAGAATGAAGAGGACAAATATCTCACTAGCCAAAGAGAAGTCAGATGAGTTTGCGATTAGAATCCAGAACAAATATTACTCACAACTTAGTAGACGCGTTATAACATGTGGAACAAAACTGGAGTCTTATGGAAGCCCAAGAACAAAAAATTCAGTGCCCAAAGAGGAATGGAGAGAATAATGCTTAGCAGAACATGGAGAGATAGGAAGAGAACATCATGGATTTGGGAGCAGATCAAAGTTAAAGACATCTGAACATCATTAAAAGAAAAACATATACATGGGCAGGACAAAGAAGAGATAATAGACAGACAACTAGAGTAACAGAATGGAAAACAGCAGGGATGGAAAAGAAGGCAGAGCAGACAGAGAACTCGATAGAAAGATGAGATAAGAAATTTTGCAGGAATAGCCTGGAATAGACAGGCAGCTGATAAGAGATGAGTGAAAGTTGGAGGTCTTTGCAATGCAGTGGACTCATGAAGCTTGTTGATGATGATAATGAACACACAAGTAAAAAGCATAAACTCTGTTGTCTTTTATAAATGTGAAAGTCAGTTGAGTAACAAAATCTAACTCATAATCTCATGGTTCAATAAATTGCTTCCACATGAACAAGGTATCGAGGCAGCTATTGTTCAAGAAAATAAAGTCACATCCGACCTGATAAGATAAAAAGACCATAAAGAGTTCAACAAATGAGTGCATTACAAATCAGCATCAAGTGAAACACAACAGCATGAACAGCCACACAAATGTTGTTCAGTAATCAACAGCAACTATAACTGGTTCAGGAAAATGGCTTTTTTTTGACAGCCCGTAAACATGATTGAGTGATCCCGTTGTAGAATAATTGAAGAGAGAACACAATAGTGGCATTGTGATGCTGTGTGGTCATGTGAGGATAAGCTGCATTATCTTATTTCCCACCACTGTCTGCAGCTCCACGCCCACCTGCTGCACACTGACATCTTGCTCACTTGTGGATGCTTACATCACATTCAAACCACATAGCTTGTCCTTAATTTCACCTTATTTTGACAGCTTCATAACATGGCATTGATAGTATATGTTATCCATGCCACCATAAGATAGGCTTATATCTGCTCCAGTACATGTGATATGTTGCACATTGAATTCATAATAATCTCCATCTGTGATATAATCAAGGCTGGAATATATAGTTGTAAAGTGGTCACCACACAAAAAATAAATTAAAGGAAAAAAAAAAAATATATATATATATATAATATTTTTTCTATATCACAAACCATTGGCACCAGTATGCTATTATGGAGCCACAGATGGACTTGCCTCTTGCCTGTTATTTGGCGTGGGTTTTAGATTTTTTATAGTGACGCCTCGAATATAAGTCCCATCGCAGGACAGTATGGCACCAATTTGGGTAGTCTTTGGCCACTCAGCGGTGATACCTAATTATGAAAAGTGGCCAGCAAATATTGGGGGGATCGAACCTGGGTCCCGGATTATATATATATATATATATATATATATATATATATATATATATATATATATATATATATATATATATATAATAGTCACTTTCTACAGGGATAGCTATACTTAATTTTGTATTTGAAATATTTTGAAATTGTTTATGTAGCATAGAGGGACAGAATACATTCAATGGAACAACCACTCTAGGTCACTTTACCAATGATCAAAATACTTCAAATACAACATTAAGTACATACTATATACATCATCTTTAATGTGACTGTAGAAAGTATTCCTAATGAGTTTTTGTTATACATTCAATCCTCAATTTAACAGGCTTCAGATTTAACTAACTAACTCCATTTGCTATCGGACAGAACCATTCAAAAAGTCTGCTGCTTGAAAAATGTATTTGCTAGGTGGCAGAGAGAGTGGTGCAGGTGGTGAGAAGTTCCCGCCAAATCAAGCAAGTAGTGTCAATCATAGGGAGGCGGTGGCCTAGTAGCTAGCGTACATACAAGCTCAGAGTCCCAAGTTTGGGTCCCGCAACGGGCTGGTCACTTTTCTTTAAGAAAACCACCGAGTGGCCAAAAACCACCCACATATTGCCATCAATATCCTTAACTGGGACTGCAATGTTAAATGCATCGAGGAGCTTCCTCAAACAACATGAGCCTCTCAACAAGAAATCTAACCTGTGCTACTAACAGGCAGAGGTTGACCATTCAACACCTACATCAAGCCTACCAGCGCCATAGAACCAAGACATAAAATAAGTCATTTTAACTGTAGATCTAACCACATGGTCCAGCTGTTTGTGCTTATTACTTATTTATTTTATTATATTGCTCAGTAAAATTCCAACCAAAGTTGGGAAAAGAAGCATATTAAGTTTCTTATTTCTTTTAGTGTTGTTAGGTACATTTCTTTCAATGTTTCCTCATATGTTAGGTCTGCAAATTCTGGAACCATCTTAGTTGCAATTCTCTGTATTATTTATAATTTCAACACATGCTTTTTCTTGTGCGGGGACCATATTACTTCTGCATATTCCAGTTTTAGTATGATCATTGTAGGTGTGTGTGTGTGTGTGTGTGTGTGTGTGTGTGTGTGTGTGTGTGTGTGTGTGTGTGTGTGTGTGTGTGTGTGTGTGTCTATGTGTGTGTGTGTGTGTGTGTGTGTGTGTGTGTGTGTGTGTGTGTGTGTGTGTGTGTGTGTGTGTCACATGAGCAACCATTACTCAGGTACAAACAATGAATGTGAGGTGTCAGTTTCAAAATAAATAAATAGCCATTAACTAACAACTGGTCATGTGATTGACACAGTCTGATGTGAGAAGACACAACACATTCACTTAACCGATATTGTCTGCCCACTCAAGGTCAAAGTGCATCACCTCTAAAGGGATTCTCCCACTCGTGGTGATTCACAAACACAAGTTGTGGTTAGTTGATGTGCCATCCATCCACAGCACACTCATGAACCAACACTGTACGATGTGAACCAATGATGGTCACATCACGCAACACAATGCTAATGTAGTCTCAACAAAACAAAAAAGAAAACTATATCATTTGGTGTGATAAGTATTCACTATGAAGCATTAATTTACAAAAAGAGTAAAGATAAGCAACAATGATGCATACACAAGTATGTATGCAAGATTTACCTTTACATTGCATGCTACTTTTAACACTTCTACTTTTGATAATTCTATGCACTTAGCAATTTTTATCCCATGGAAGTGTGATAGAAATCAAAGTTATTATAGAGGAATAGGCTTTAGTTTTTCCTCCATAGAAATCCTCTTAAGAACAGGACATCTTAACTGATCGTAATAGGTTGGAATCATATATTTTCTGAAGGCTATAAGGACAGATAAAATGTGTAGCATACTCAAATTGAAATTAAATCCATTGCAGCTTCTTGCAAGTTATGTTAAACACAAATCTTACTCCAATTACATAATTTACTAAGCTTCTGTATAGAGCAGAATATTTTCCAAGTAGCTAGCTACATATATACAAAATCTAAACATTTTATCTCAAGGGGTTGTTTCTATAACTTTGAGGGACAGCTAGTAATAGTATTAATGATGATAATAATATAAACAATAATAATAATGGAAACTTAAAAAACATAAATAAAAACAATGTCAGTTAATCCAACTCAGCGTTATGGAAGCAAGTGATAAACTGCCATGAGTCAGATGGTGTTTGTCTCATCACACACACACACACACACACACACACACACACACACACACACACACACACACACACTCAGGGAATAACTTCTTGTACTTACCAAACCAAACCAAACATAAACGTCTGTAAAGAACCATTCATAGATACCAGAGCAATGGTTCCAACTCTACTGATATAAGAATGGTGTTATGTTGGTGAAAGTGTTATTCTTGCCCTCGTGATGCTTCACACTGATTGAGGAGCTTCACCTTGCATTTTGTAACTTATCACACTGAATCTGGTGAGCTTGTTTGTATGTTGACAAGATGACACATTCCTGACTGTAGGATGTCATCATTTTCGTGTCATTGTTTTCAGTTATAAGTGTGTTGTGTTATTGCTGGTTGTCCCTGTTTGTACGCATTTGAGATGACAGGAAAAAAAATACTTGCAATAAATGTGCATAAAACTTTGCCAGAAATTGGGTAAAATAAGTTCTCAGGCTTATGAAATACTAATGAAAAAGTTTATAGGAAAGATACAATGAGCCCTGTATGAGTTTTTGACTTGTGTCGTAATTTCAAGGAAGAGAAGACAACAGTGGAAAGTGAGGAGAATTCAGGGAAATTGTCCACAAACAGAAATGACAAAACAATTGAAAACATGCATTATTTTGTCACAACAGACAAAAGATTGATCATCAGAGAGTCGTGTGATGAACCTGGAATTTCAATGGGAGTTATATCAAGCCATTTTGACCAAAGATTTAGACATAAGGGTTGCAGCAAAGTTTGTGTCGTGACTGTTGACACCTGAACAGAAGGAACACTGGAAGACCACATACTGATCTGGTTCAGTGAGCAGAATCCAATAGTGACTTTCTCAAACCTATCATCACAGTAATGAGACAATTAAGGGTCAATGGCTATGATCCTAAGGCAAAGGCTCACTCATCAGTATGCAAGTCTCCAGCGTCATCAAGAACCAAGAAAGCTTGCCAAGTTAAGAGTAAAACCAAGCTGTTACTAACTGTTTTCTTTCACTAAGATGGTGTTGTTCATCATGATTACCCTCCACAGGGACAAACTGTGAACAACAAGTATTACTTGTACATTTTAAACTGTCTTTGTCATGCAGTACGACCCAAACGACCAACAGTGTAGTGTTCAGGTGAGGGGCAGCTCCACCACCACAACGCAGCACCACACTCAGTGCAGGTTATCCAACAATTTGTGCCAAAACATTGGGTCATACAAGTGCATCACACACAATAGTCTCAAAACCTTGAACTGTGTCACTTGTTTTTTCCTAAACAAATTTCTACCTTAAATGAAAAAAATAGATGATGCAGAAGAGATTCCAAGAAACACAACACAGTAGCTTTACTCAACACACAAGGAGGACTTCAAGAGGTGCTTTGAACACTGCAAACCACGCTGGAATATCTGTACTGACTCACTAACAGAGTACTACTATGAAGGGGATAGTTAGTTTGTATGTAGCTAAGTCTTGTTTAATAATAAATGTAGCAACAGTCTAGACAATTTGTTAAATGACTGCTGTGCTGATCTGGTGCAAGACACAGTTAACACTTAAAAATAAAAATAAATCATTTCATTTGTGTTGTAATAGTAGCTAACAACTAATGAGTCGACTCTTCCCTCATATTGAAAAAAGTGGACATCACTCATTTTTATATAAATGTTTTAGTTAATATATGTAGGCTTACAATGACATAGGTAATGGAAAAAAAATGTTGGTATGTAATTCTGTGTAGTATTGTTACATATCCTTAAAAAATGTAGCTATTCAGCATGATGGAAATTAAGAGATATATATGTCTGACAGGAATCTTGCCTGACCACGCCCATTCTCAAGTGGCTGCTCACCCAATTGATGACCTATCATAATCTTAAAGGACCCAGGCAATGAAGGACAAAATGCAAAACCCAAACCTTACCACCAATACTCATAACATAACATGAATGAACATGATAATTCCTGAAAGGGCAACAATTAAAATCTGAATGAGACTGAATTAATCACAGTTTGGTATCACATCGTAAGATGGTACAGGCGGATCGATCCCTTCCCCCTACGAGGCTTAGAGGCAAAGATTGTGAAGGAATGAATGTGGATGTTTTACCTTCCTTTAAGGGGCATATAAAAAATAGGTATACATATAGACTTACAGTTTGTATGTATACGTGAGAACACCAGTACTGTGAAAGAAGAGGCTACGTATGTCATATAAACACCTATCCAGCATAACTTAATCAGTCCATGTAACAGTGTGAAAAGGCATCTTGAGGTAGTGATGAAAATGTACAAGTTAAGCTAAATATTCCTTTAAGATGGTCATGATAGCAGATAGTGATTGGCTTAAGTTTGCCTTCACACTGTGCCATTTTGTCCCTTCTCCTTGACATAGAATTGATACTGATGCTCAAACAATCCTATGCATTCACTATGTTAAACCTTCACTAGCAGCTTTTTCACGTCCACTAGTATCACCACTGAAGCATCCTTGGTCTATAATCTTACTCCTCGACTAATCATTACCACAGAAAACCACAATGTAACTGATTTGGAGAATACACACCAGTTATATTTTATTCTGCCTTTATTGCATTGTAGTGTTGTTGTTACCTAGTAGTGTTGACTGTAGTGTGCTTTTATTGCATTGTAGTATTGTTCCATAGTACTGTAGTGTGTTTTTATTGCATTGTAGTGTTCTTCCATAGTACTGTAGTGTGTTTTTATTGCATTATAGTGTTCTTCCATAGTACTGTAGTGTTTTTATTGCATTGTGGTGTTGTTCCATAGTACTGTAGTGTTTTTATTGCATTGTAGTGTTGTTCCATAGTACTGTAGTGTGTTGCATTGTAGTGTTCTTCCATAGTACTGTAGTGTTTTTATTGCATTGTAGTGTTGTTCCATAGTACTGTAGTGTTTTTATTGCATTGTAGTGTTGTTCCATAGTACTGTAGTGTGTTTTTATTGCATTGTAGTGTTCTTCCATAGTACTGTAGTGTGTTGCATTGTAGTGTTCTTCCATAGTACTGTAGTGTGTTTTTATTGCATTGTAGTGTTCTTCCATAGTACTGTAGTGTGTTGCATTGTAGTGTTCTTCCATAGTACTGTAGTGTGTTGCATTATAGTGTTCTTCCTTAGTACTGTAGTGTGTTGCATTGTAGTGTTCTTCCATAGTACTGTTGATGTTGAATTTTACCCAGGAGTTTCCTTTCTTTAGTTTTTGTTATATGTATTACCTATGCATAATTCACTGTTAATGCAATTATTGTCAGATAATACCCGTTATCTTACTTCCATTATTTTCTGAAGTTTTTTTTTACATAACTTTTTCACAAACTATTGAGAGGATGGCAATAAGACATATTTTCAAAAGAGTCTATAGAACCTGACACATTAGCTTAAAGCATCTACCAAAAAAGTCTTTACACACGCAATCAGAAATGGTTTCTGAAAACAACAGTAACTATGACACCATTAACTCAGCTTTTACTGATACTAAAATGAAGGTAGAAGCATTTATAGTTTCCTTGGGTGACTGACTGCCTGTGTGAAGGATCCTGAGATCTGATCTTTTTAAGCCATGAACAGTAAACAATGGACCTACAACCTGATAGAAGCCTGCAATGTATATAACCTTACAAGTCAAAGTGGGCATACATCAGGCACTATTGAAACATGTCTGCGTTAATACCATGCAAACTATACCCTTCCAGAACCACTGCTAATAAATGCCGGTGTGGTGCTCAGGATGAAGTGTTGTCACCTGCATGACAGTAGCTGTGAAAATATGTAAAATTATAACATGTCGCTCGCCTTGGTTTGGTGGAGGTACTAATGCAACACATCCACTGGCACCAAGCCTTGGATGTACCACACACACACACACACACACACACACACACACACACACACACACACACACACACACACACACACACACATACACAGCACATGTGTTGTGACCAAACAGTCAACGTTCATCCAACTCCATTTGGACTAATGTTTGCCACTGTTCATGGTCATGTTATAAACGAAGTGCTTAGAGATAAGGAAGTCATACCGTGTTGTCACTCGCTTTTCTACGGTCTGTGCCTTATCATTTACCAGGTAAAGCATCTTTCAAGTTATGTTAGGTTGATTATGGTATGTTGTTTGGTTAGGTACAGTTTGATTCGGTTATATAAGCTTTTTATATTTTATTACCCAAAAGTTAGGCATGTGCCGTATCTATAAGCGAACACTTACAGGTACGGCTGCCGTACCTGTAAGCACTGCCTATTATAAACTTGCTTTTCAATGTTTCAGATCATTTTAAGAAACTTTTCTTCTGTGGGCTTTCTGTTACAAATGCATTTGAGAATTACAGCAGCTCCCTAACATAACCTAATTTAACAACCAAACTTACATTGTTGTAGTGACAACAATGTAAGAATAGAAGTGTATTAAAATGGCCTTAAACACTCACACATAAGTTTCTTTTACTGATATGAATTAGGATCAAACACTAGAACAATAACCAACACAACCTAAGCAGTGTGTTGGGGTGGGCGTTGTGTGGTGGGTGGGTACTAAGTGTAGCCAGTGTTGGGGTGGGCGTTGTGTGGTGGGTGGGTACTAAGTGTAGCCAGTGTTGGGGTGGGCGTTGTGTGGGGGATGGGTACTAAGTGTAGCCAGTGTTGGGGTGGGCGTTGTGTGGTGGGTGGGTACTAAGTGTAGCCAGTGTTGGGATGGGCGTTGTGTGGTGGGTGGGTACTAAGTGTAGCCAGTGTTGGGGTAGGCGTTGTGTGGTGGGTGGGTACTAAGTGTAGCCAGTGTTGGGGTGGGCGTTGTGTGGTGGGTGGGTACTAAGTGTAGGCAGTGTTGGGGTGGGCGTTGTGTGGGGGATGGGTACTAAGTGTAGCCAGTGTTGGGGTGGGCGTTGTGTGGTGGGTGGGTACTAAGTGTAGCCAGTGTTGGGGTGGGCGTTGTGTGGGGGATGGGTACTAAGTGTAGCCAGTGTTGGGGTGGGCGTTGTGTGGTGGGTGGGTACTGTAAGTGTAGCCAGTGTTGTGGTGGGCGTTGTGTGGTGGGGTGGGTACTGTAAGTATAGCCAGTGTAGGGATGGGCGTTGTGTGGGTGTGCCCTTTCCTAGCCCTGCCTGGGTGGGTGGGTGGGCAGGGTGGCCTGCAGCCCGCACATTACTACCCTCAACTCTAGACGAAAATGCGCAATGCACTGAGCCGCCCAAACCCACCCAGCCCAAGACGTGCCTGACCCACCCACAGCCCGTCGCCCGCATCCACTCCCTGCAGGGCACGGCGAGGACTGGGCGGCTGGGCACACCAATAATAAGGACTCAGAAGGTGGGAAGGGTGGGAAGGGTGTGAGGAGTGCTAGGGTGTATGAGGGCGCCAACGAGCACCTTCACGCCCACACGCCCGCCCAGCTCACCTCTCATCCATCCTGATGGCTCATTCCTCAGTGGAGGTGTCAGGAGTGGGTGGACTGTCATGTAATCCCGTGTTGAAGGACACTGTTGACTGATGGGTGACACAGTGTTCTGCAGGGGAAGGCTCGCCCTATACCCTTCCTGGGCACCCGTCAGCCCTTACACTCACTACCTCACAAAGTTATTATCTTTTATCACGTTATATTTTCACACACACAGCCTCTGGGCATCGGAGACACAGAAAACGCCAGACAAACACTACCACTGTCACTGTCACCCCGTCACGTTGTCCGCCATGATGGCCGTGGCGCCGCCTACTACTCAACACAAAGTAGCGCCACAGCCTCACACCCTCACACTTACATCCACCAACACTAGTAACAACACAATATTTCTACTTCACTGGGCTTAGATCAATTTTGCATGTTAATAGTAGTTTTTCACTGTAAGGCGTACATTCAAGAGCATAAAACGAATCCTGGAATTAGTTCACTTGTAAGCTCTAATAATTTAAGGACAATGTAAACGACTTGAAGGAAATGAATGACACTTTGCAAATTAATCTTTCAAAATCACTTCTCCTTAGGCACTCTATCACATACACTGAACACTGACCATCAAAACACTCAGAAGATACTACTTTTGAAGATCGCGAAAATTTAACACTGCAAAAACTATCTCTGACATCACTTAACAATGCGAGTTGCTCACTTTTATAATACAGTAAATTATTTTTCAATGCAAAAGTGATTTATGGAGCAATCTTATTCACTGAGGCATCTTCTTCTTATGTCACTTTTCAAATATGAAGTTGTAAAATGTTTGTGCGAGGAGAGAGTTGTCCCGTTGAAGCGTCACATAACATTCCATATTAAAGAAAGTGTAACATGATTTCCGGATCTTCGAGTAATATAATAAAAGCACTAGAGAGAGAAGGAGAGAGGGCGATGGTTGGGCCAGTGTGTGTGTGTGTGTGTGTGTGTGTGTGTGTGTGTGTCCTAGTGAGCAACAACCTGTGTGTGTGTGTGTGTGTGTGAGTCCTAGTGAGCAACAACCTGCGTGTGCGTGTGTGTGTGTGTATGTATGTGTGTGTGTGTGTGTGTATGTGTCCTAGTGAGCAACGACCTGTGTGTGCGTGTGTTGAAATTGGATTGATATAGATAGATAGATAGTTATGTAGATGAATAGATAGATAGATAGATAGACATAATTCTAAGATAAAGTGATGCCAAGAATGTCAAATAATCAATTTTAGTTGCAGATCCTTCTCTCCCGCCACCACCCACACCCGTGTTTGCAGGACCCGCCCTTCAACCTCTCTGCCTACCCCTGCCTGGGACGGTGCAGCCCCATCCCCTCGCAGGACTCGCCTAGGGAAGGTTCTAAATTATCTTTGTATATCATAACATAAGAAATAAAGACTAAAAAAAAAGATAGTGTAATTAACTGCCATATATATATACGTGAATAACCTTGGAGCAGCTATTTATATACAAGACCCACACTTAGCTGAGTGATGACACCTTTGTGAGGGTAAAGCATAGTGAGGTGGTGTGGCTGAGATGTAATGGTGATTGGGAGGTGGTAAGAGGCAGGCCACAGCAAGGCATACGGTGCTTAGTGTAAGAAAAGGAGGTAAGTCTGGGAGAGAAAGGGGTGAGGCTGAGGATGAATCAGAGGAGTCCTACAAAGTGATGTAACGTTGCATGAGTGATAGAAAAAAAAAGTGAATGTTTGCAAAGCTTGATTAGAGAAACCAAATGACACAGATCTCTCTCTCTCTCTCTCTCTCTCTCTCTCTCTCTCTCTCTCTCTCTCTCTCTCTCTCTCTCTCTCTCTCTCTCTCTCTCTCTCTCTCTCTCTCCTCTCTCTCTCCAAGGAAAACCTTAATTTGAAAATGTTATGATTATATTCTTTAACATATATCTGATAGGCTGCGTACAATTGTACTGATGGTGTGGCAGAGTGAGTGAAGAGTAGATCCCAGTGTTAGGTTACTCATTATATTTCTGAAACACTTGCTATATATATACGTGTGACGCAAACAGAATTCTCGGGCCCCGTTACCCCAGAGAGGCGACGCGTTCATTACACGTCACCTACACTTCTACAGGATGTCCACTGTGAATTCTGAGTATTAATATGTGACGCCTACACTAAAATGTTAATTAAGGCGGTTACGTGGTTATTCAATGTGTGTGTGTGTGTGTGTGTGTGTGTGTGTGTGTGTGTGTGTGTGTGTGTGTGTGTGTGTGTGTGTGTGTGTGTGTGTGTTTGTGTGTGTGTGTGTGTTTGTGTGTATGTGTGTGTGTGTGTGTGTGTGTGTGTGTGTGTGTGCGCGCGTGTGTGTGCGCGTGTGTGTGTGTGTGTGTGTGTGTGTGTGTGTGTGTGTGTCAGCATATTCCTTTCCTCCTCAAATATGTGTTCAGGATCTGCTTCTATCCCTCCCTGCATGCCCCGCCCTGCCCCTCCTCCCATGCTGCAAGATCCGCCCGCTGTGCTTCACCGAGCTAGGAGGCGTGTTGGGCGGCAGGTGTCAGGTGGCAGGGTGGGTTAGGCTCCTTCCCGCCCCGCCTCGCCGCCTGCCCACCCAAGCACACCCTCACGCCTCACGCTTAGTTTGTCTCTATCGCAATATCTTCCCAGCAAGAAAGCCACTTCCAAATCATTATTCAAGCTTGACTGCAGTGACTTAGGTGTTACATACTCGTGCGATCCTCAGTTCAGCGGTTCTTAACGATATCACCTTTAGACGCGAGGATAGACTAGAGAGTTGTGTATGTGGGCTCTGTGGTCTCGGGTTTAATCCTCGTGATGTATAGCTGAGAGTTGAAAAGTGTTACTCTCCTCTTTTCACGTTGATTTGTCACAGTATTTGAAGTTCGGGCGCTAAGATGACTTGTTGAAATATAGTAAGATGTGAGGTTATGCCATGTGGGTTATTTAGCATGTCCTTGTCAAAAATAATGTTTCGCCCCTGAATTTGTATGAACTGAACTGACTTCATTTGCTGAGTGGGAAGCCACAGAACTGAATATCAGAAGAAAAAAATAGAG
>JAXIVD010001028.1:0-2500 GCA_036785275.1 Cancer borealis
ATTATTATTATTATTATTGTTATTATTTATTATCATTATTATCATTATTATTATTGTTATTATTACTGTCATTGTTATCATCATCCATATTATTATCATCACCTCTATCATTGTTATCATTTTGCATCGAGCCATGCAAAATAGCAAAGCAAAACGAGGTATACTTGCCAGCGCAGGGGACAGACTAACATCCGCACGTGGTGAGAGACGAGGAGGAGGAGCACAACACCCTTCTGCAACCAACGGCAGCCACTGCACTACTGAGACTTATTCAAGTTCAGGAGTCAGGCTTCACGCTCCCTCACTTACACACTCACTTATATCATGCCTCTATCTTAACACTATGCGGCCATATTACATTGTAGTGTACTATATGAATGTATATTGTTATTGTTATTATTGTTATTGTTATTATTATTATTATTATTATTATTATTATTGTTATTATTATTATTATTATTATTATTATTGTTGTTATTATTATTAATATAATAATTATTATTATTATTATTATTACTGTTACTGTTATTACTATTATTACTATCATTATTATTGTTATTATTTTTATTATTATTATTATCATTATTATTATTATTATTATCATTATTATCATTATTATTATTATTATTATTATTATTATTATTATTATTATTATTATTATTATTATTATTATTATTATTCCCTGCGGTTCGTAAGAGGCGATAAAAGGAACGAAGCCAGGGGTCTAGGAACCCTTTCTTTCTTCTGTATATTCTCCTACATAAATACATGACGCAGAGGTGGAGGAGAAAGTAACGTCTCCACTAACCCTGATGTGCCTTGTCTTGACTACCTCCCTGTAGTCCCCGGAATAACAGTCATGCAGGGGTGACCAGGGCAGGGGTCACTTCCGCCTTGGGGTTTATTACCAGAAGCTGATTCACCTCTGTCACTTCATATGCAGACAGGTCTCCCTCCCACCCCATGATTTAATCCACGGATGATCACCACCCTATTTAAAAAACTAGAAAGACGCGACCCAAAAGTGTATTTGACATAACCTGGCTCTGGGATGCACAAGTAACCCACAAAGACGAGTGTTTGCTGCACGGACACCAGAACGCGCCGTGCATCTTCCACCATTGTGTAGCCATGAGTGGCCGCGTGCTGGTGCCATTACCACACCTCCACAGTTTGGCCAGGAAGGAGTAAACCCAGACTCGACCACTATAGTACAGGAAGTGGGTATGCATTCAATGGCGTGCCATGGAGGGGAGGTGATGTAAAAGTATCGTGTTGTGGCTCCCTGCTGACAGTGAGTGCAAGTGTCAGCAAGCTGATCCAGCTGCTTGCTCCACGAAGGCTGTGACGTAGGGTGGTGGTGGTTGGGGGGAGGGGGCGTTAATGGAGTGGCACCTGTGTTCTGCCACGAACCACCTCCCCCAGACCTAAGGTAGTAACGGAAGTTTGTAAGTCTTCTGAAAACTTCATTATTCGCCTTGTATGACATAAAGGAAGGATGAAAGGAGAAATATGACACGATTGTCATTCATTGATTCTATGTCCTTGAATATGACGTCACAGTGTGAGTTAGTCAGACGTCAGGTGAGCATGATGTTTTCGCAGGACTAAGACGGAGTGCAGACCTCATTGACACTATGATGAATTCTCGAAAATAAGATTGGTGGAACAATTTTTGGTCAAAAGTTCCAACCACCTCTGCACCACACTATTACATTTACAGTGAAGAGAAGAGCTGTGTGGGTTGAGGGAAGAGTGAGTCTGGGAGCGGATTATCTTGGGCCTTACACTCTCACCTGCTGTCTCAGCACTACATAATTTTTCGTTTTTTTTCCAAGTGCATTATTCCGTGGTTTATTGTTTTGTTTCCATCCAGTGTTTCATCACACCTTTTTCACATGATCAGTCCATTTATTTTATTGAATATTATGCAGCGGCATTGATAACTGATAGTATCGCACCGGCAAGTTTCAAAAGATGTTTTATATGTTTCATTGCCAATCCAGGGTGATGTAAGGGTATAACCCCAGCCACGGGATTAACGGCTAACTGATAAAGATGAGTTCACCTGAGCGCACCGTCCGACCCAGTTACCTGATACTTAATCCGTCTTCCTGTTAATACATGAATATAAAGATAGACAAAAAGTACTATATCTCCAGGAAGAAAAGGAAATAAAAATAAGTAACAGTTTATCGTAAAATACTATGTATATAGTTAATGAATCTACCTTCACCTATACAATGCAAGAGGGCGCCCATCTTTAACCCTAGATATTTACACTCTTTATAATGCTGTTCAGTGCCTCTTTTTCATGGTATACAGCTCCACAGAAATACATGTTTGACGTAACCATTTATTTACATTGTTTCTGTTCTTGCTCACTAAGGACAGAGCAGTGCGCCAAAAAAAAATTTTTTTTAATTACCATGGATGAAAGAGTGACGCAAAGAACTGTATCTATTGTTATGGTTCTGAAACAACTCTTAGAAGCAGGTGA
>JAXIVD010001028.1:10000-80000 GCA_036785275.1 Cancer borealis
TTGTTATGATACAAATTATGATTGTTTAGATACTGTATTATTTTCCAGATGATTATTCAAAGTTTCGCATAAAATACTTATTTTGGAAAATGACATGAAAAATGGAGACATACTTTTTTCATCTTGTCTGTTTCCTTTTCTGAGACGGCTTGATTTTCGTTTTTAGGGTTGGACTTTCGATAGGTTCTGTATGTGGTGTAAGCATCCTTCTCAGTGATCTTCAAGTTGAACTTTTTAATCACAGTTGTAATTGCTTGTTCAAAGTTTTTAACATCTTCAACAAAAGTGGGATCGTTAAAGAATGGACCTTTAGTGGTTATGGTGACGGTCTTAGTCGTCTTGGTTGTGGTAGTTGTAGTTGTTTTTTGAGTGTCGTCCTTCTTTGTGGCGTCCTTCTTTACTTGGGTAACCTTCACAATCCTCCTGATGATGGTGATGATAAGGATTCCCTCAGGAGACATGACAGCTGTGATGTCTTCAGGAGTTACGTCTTCAGGCAGTGAGAAGCGGCGAGTGAAAGTCTTTGTTGTCTTTTTGTTTTCACCCTGGATCACCAGTTCACGCTCTACGACCTTCACTGAGAGGTTGTCAACGAAGTCGCTCACGTCAATTACAATCTGAAATACAAATATGTTCGAGAAACCTTTACATATATTTTTTTTTCTATTAAGAAATCTTAAGATATCTGAGTAATTATTGGTGCCCATTGGCTGGAAAACAAATTGATTACCTTTTTAGTGGTGTCTGTTTCTTTTTCTGAGACGGCTTGGTCTTCGTTCTTGGGATTGTTCTTCTTGTAGTTTCTGTAGACGGTGTAAACATCCGAATTAGTGACCTTCAAGTTCAGCTTCTTGACAATAGTGGTGATGGCTTCCTGGAAGTCCTTGACGTCCTCAACGAAAGTTGTTTCCTTGAAGAATGAAGTTTTTGTGGTAGTAATGGTGACAGTCTTGGTCGTCTTGGTGGTGGTGGTGGTGGTAGTTTTCTTAGGTTCAGCTTGTTGCACGTCAGTGATGTCTTTCTTTACTTTAGTGACCTTCACAATCCTCCTGATGATGGTGATGATAAGGATTCCCTCAGGAGACATGACAGCCGTGACGTCTTCAGGATTTACGTCTTCAGGCAGTGTGAAGCGGCGGGTGAAATTGTATGTCTGGATGGCACCAGTCTCTGTTGGTCTCTTGCCTTCACCATGGATCACCAATTCGTGGTCCTCGACCTTCACTGTCACATTGTCAATGAAGTCGCTCACGTCAATCACAATCTGAAATATACATAAGTTAGAGGAACATTTATATTTGGGAACGTGTCTCTTTTTCTGATTCAATACTACATTTAGGAACCCCTTGCTTACTGGAATGTCAGTTGTGTCAAGTAACTATTTGGGGACATGATTAAATCGACCAAAAGTTTTGTACAGAGCAACATAAATAGGTAAAATGTGGGTATATTTTTGTACACAGACACACTGTTGTTCCGTAATGATAATGCAAACATATTCATTATATATCTGTGTTTGAGCTGAGTGCAATGCAATAGTTGTTATTCCTTATTGTGAAGAGCTACATGACAGAGAATCGCACACATTAGTTTTTTTTCCGTCATTTTAATGTTTCACATTAAAATGAATACACTTGCAGCAGCTATGGATCCCGTGAGTATAAGATGGTCGGCCTCCACCCTTTAGTAGCGCATGTTTTAGGTTTTTTTTTATAGTAACGCTTCGTTGTTTTTAATTTTCTTTGTTGAGAGAGGCTCAATCTGCTGCGGAAGCTCCTCAATACATGTAACTTTGCAATCCCGTCGAGGATAGTGTTGTGGCAGCATGTGGGTGATCTTTGGCCACTGGGAGGTATTACCAAAGAAAAGTGATCAGCTGATGTCGGGACACGAACTCGGGACTCTAAGCTTGTATGCCCGACCGTTAGCCACTAGGCCACCGCCTCCCCAGATTACTAACAGTTATTTCCTGTTTCGTCAATTTTCTTAGTATATTATGAATACGGAGCGTTTCCTATCTACAAATAAATGACATAATTCACAAACCTTTTTAGTGGTATCTGTTTCTTTTTCTGAGACGGCTTGGTCTTCGTTCTTGGGTTGGTTGTTCTTCCTGTAGTTTCTGTAGACGGTGTAAACATCCGAATTAGTGACCTTCAAGTTCAGCTTCTTGACAATAGTAGTGATGGCTTCCTGGAAGTCCTTGACGTCCTCAACGAAAGTTGTTTCCTTGAAGAATGAAGTTTTTGTGGTAGTAATGGTGACAGTCTTGGTTGTCTTGGTGGTGGTGGTGGTGGTAGTTTTCTTAGGTTCAGCTTGTTGCACGTCAGTGGTGTCTTTCTTTACTTTGGTGACCTTCACAATCCTCCTGATGATGGTGATGATAAGGATTCCGTCAGGAGACATGACAGCCGTGACGTCTTCAGGATTTACGTCTTCAGGCAGTGAGAAGCGGCGAGTGAAATTGTATGTCTGGATGGCACCAGTCTCTGTTGGTCTCTTGCCTTCACCATGGATCACCAATTCGTGGTCCTCGACCTTCACTGTCACATTGTCAATGAAGTCGCTCACGTCAATCACAATCTGAAATATACATAATTTCGAGGAATATTTATATTTAGGAACATGTATAATTTTGTTTACTTTTGCTTCACTAATACATGCACTATAGAATTATCCTTTCTCTAGCAAAGACTTCATTGCCGCAAGTTTAATATATGTACTGTATACAGTAATATATGCTAACACATTCATTATATATCACGGGAGCACAAGACTCGCACCCTCATTCTTATCTCAGATATTGACTTTTATGAACTTCTTATTATTCGTTTTACGAACTATTTTATAGACTTCGCGCTTAGTTTGTTTGTTTTTTGTCAATGACGTCTTGGCTTTATTGGACACGCCCATTCCTTTTACAAACTATGTTATTTATATGTTTCAAATTGAGATTATTTGCATAGAGCAAACTTTGTTCTTTAAGAAAATTTATCACGTGTATTCTAAACTAGTGACTAGTAACAATTATTTCCTCTTTTGTCAATTTTCTAAGTGTATTATGAATACAAATATGAAAGTACTAAATTAGTTTTCATTTACTAATGAACATTATAAATCACAAACCTTTTTAGTGGTGTCTGTTTCTTTTTCTGAGACGGCTTGGTCTTCGTTCTTGGGTTGGTTGTTCTTCCTGTAGTTTCTGTAGACGGTGTAAACATCCGAATCAGTGACCTTCAAGTTCAGCCTCTTGACAATAGTGGTGATGGCTTCCTGGAAGTCCTTGACGTCCTCAACGAAAGTTGTTTCCTTGAAGAATGAAGTTTTTGTGGTAGTAATGGTGACAGTCTTGGTTGTCTTGGTAGTGGTGGTGGTGGTAGTTTTCTTAGGTTCAGCTTGTTGCACGTCAGTGGTGTCTTTCTTTACTTTGGTGACCTTCACAATCCTCCTGATGATGGTGATGATAAGGATTCCGTCAGAAGAGATGACAGCCGTGACGTCTTCAGGATTTACGTCTTCAGGCAGTGTGAAGCGGCGGGTGAAATTGTAGGTCTGGATGGCACCATTCTCTGTTGGTCTCTTGCCTTCACCATGGATCACCAATTCGTGGTCCTCGACCTTCACTGTCACATTGTCAATGAAGTCGCTCACGTCAATCACAATCTGAAAATTGGTGTCATTGAAAATTACCTCGAAGAAAAGTGGAATTATTATGATCATCTGTATGAAGGGAACACTTTCTTTACTTAATGTTACTTAATCATACATATCAGGAATTTGATTTAAAATTTTCATTGAACTTCGTTAAACTTCAAAAATAGTGATTTATGTTTATTTGAGATGTATTTCAGAATCTTATTTATGCTTAAAAGTAACCAGAGTCATTATAACACATAACAATGACACTTTTTTATTTGATTCGATGGAGAGAGAGAGAGAGAGAGAGAGAGAGAGAGAGAGAGAGAGAGAGAGAGAGAGAGAGAGAGAGAGAGAGAGAGAGAGAGAGAGAGAGAGAGAGAGAGAGAGAGAGAGAGAGAGAATTACCTTTTTAGTGGTGTCTGTTTCTTTTTCTGAGACGGCTTGGTCTTCGTTCTTGGGTTGGTTGTTCTTCCTGTAGTTTCTGTAGACGGTGTAAACATCCGAATCAGTGACCTTCAAGTTCAGCCTCTTGACAATAGTAGTGATGGCTTCCTGGAAGTCCTTGACGTCCTCAACGAAAGTTGTTTCCTTGAAGAATGAAGTTTTTGTGGTAGTAATGGTGACAGTCTTGGTAGTTTTTGTTGTTTTTTGTGTAACATCCTCTGATGGAGCTTTCTTAGGTTCTTGTGGAGCTTTTGGTTTTTCTAGAGCTTTTGGTTCTTCTGGAGCTTTCTTAGATTCTTCTGGAGCTTTCTTAGGTTCTTCTGGAGCTTTCTTAGGTTCTTGTGGAGCTTTTGGTTTTTCTAGAGCTTTTGGTTCTTCTGGAGCTTTCTTAGATTCTTCTGGAGCTTTCTTAGGTTCTTCTGAAACTTTCTTAGGTTCTTCTGGAGCTTTCTTAGGTTCTTCTGGAGCTTTCTTTGGTTCTTCTGGAGCTTTCTTTGGTTCTTCTGGAGCTTTCTTGGGTTCTTCTGGAGCTTTCTTTGGTTCTTCTGGAGCTTTCTTAGGTTCTTCTGGAGCTTTCTTTGGTTCTTCTGGAGCTTTCTTTGGTTCTTCTGGAGCTTTCTTAGGTTCTTCTGGAGCTTTCTTTGGTTCTTCTGGAGCTTTCTTGGGTTCTTCTGGAGCTTTCTTAGGTTCTTCTGGAGCTTTCTTAGGTTCTTCTGGAGCTTTCTTAGGTTCTTCTGGAGCTTTCTTGGGTTCTTCTGGAGCTTTCTTGGGTTCTTCTGGAGCTTTTTTTAGTTCTTCTAGAGCTTTTTTAGGTTCTTCTGGAGCTTTCTTAGGTTCTTCTGGAGCTTTCTTTGGTTCTTCTGGAGCTTTTTTTAGTTCTTCTAGAGCTTTTTTAGGTTCTTCTGGAGCTTTTGGCTCCTCTGGAGCTTTCTTAAGTTCTTCTGGAGCTTTCTTAGGTTCTTCTGGAGCTTTCTTTGATTCTTCTGGAGCTTTTTTTAGTTCTTCTAGAGCTTTTTTAGGTTCTTCTGGAGCTTTTGGCTCCTCTGGAGCTTTCTTTGGTTCTTCTGGAGCTTTCTTAGGTTCTTCTGGAGCTTTCTTAGGTTCTTCTGGAGCTTTTGGTTCTTCTGGAGCTTTTTTAGGTTCTTCTGGAGCTTTCTTTGGTTCTTCTGGAGCTTTTGGTTCTTCTGGAGCTTTCTTTGGTTCTTCTGGAGCTTTCTTTGGTTCTTCTGGAGCTTTTTTAGGTTCTTCTGGAGCTTTCTTTGGTTCTTCTGGAGCTTTCTTTGGTTCTTCTGGAGCTTTCTTAGGTTCTTCTGGAGCTTTCTTAGGTTCTTCTGGAGCTTTCTTTGGTTCTTCTGGAGCTTTCTTAGGTTCTTCTGGAGCTTTCTTTGGTTCTTCTGGAGCTTTCTTTGGTTCTTCTGAAGCTTTCTTAGGTTCTTCTGGAGCTTTCTTTGGTTCTTCTGGAGCTTTCTTTGGTTCTTCTGGAGCTTTCTTTGGTTTTTCTGGAGCTTTCTTTGGTTCCTCTGTTGTGGTGGTTTTCTTAGCTTCGACTTCCTTCAGCTGCGTTACTTCCTTCTTGACTTGTGTTTCGTCCTTTGTGATCACCGATGAAGTGACAGTTTTCCTCCTGATGATTGTTATGATGAGTATTCCGTCTTTAGTCATGACAGCAGTAACGTCGTCAGGATTAACATCATCAGGCAAACAGAACTGACGATTGAAGGTGAAGCTCTGGACGTTACCACCCTCTGTGTGCCTGTTGCCTTTCCCTTCCACTATCAGGATCTGTTCTTTCACCGTCACTGTTACGCCGCCGATGAAGTCACACACGTCCATCACAATCTGGGAATATATGATTCATGATTTATATGATAATGATGAAGTGTTGTAATTTAATGGCATTGGAAGCATATATCTAATTTTTCTTCATATAAAAGCTCCCAAATAGAGAGAAAGACAGAGGGAGATAGATAGATAGATATATAGATGGATAGAAATATATATATATATATATATATATATATATATATATATATATATATATATATATATATATAGAGAGAGAGAGAGAGAGAGAGAGAGAGAGAGAGAGAGAGAGAGAGAGAGAGAAGAAAAAAATTACCTTCTTAGTGGTGTCTGTTTCTTTTTCTGAGACGGCTTGGTTTTCATTTCTAGGGTTGATCATTCTTTTGTTTCTGTAGACGGTGAAAGCATCCGTATCGGTTACCGTCAAGTTCAGCTTCTTGACAATAGTGGTGATGGCTTCCTGGAAGTCCTTGACGTCCTCAACGAAGGTTGGTTCTTCGAAGAATGTAGTTTTTGTGGTAGTAATGGTGACAGTCTTGGTCGTCTTGGTGGTGGTGGTAGTTTTCTTAGGTTCAGCTTGTTGCACGTCAGTGGTGTCTTTCTTTACTTTGGTGACCTTCACAATCCTCCTGATGATGGTGATGATAAGGATTCCCTCAGGAGACATGACAGCCGTGACGTCTTCAGGATTTACGTCTTCAGGCAGTGAGAAGCGGCGGGTGAAATTGTAGGTCTGGATGGCACCAGTCTCTGTTGGTCTCTTGCCTTCACCATGGATCACCAATTCGTGGTCCTCGACCTTCACTGTCACATTGTCAATGAAGTCGCTCACGTCAATCACAATCTGAAATATACATAAGTTCAAGGAACATTTATATTTAGGAACATGCCATTGTTTTGTTGACCTCGTTTTCAAGTATCTTTTTTTTTTCAATCATGGCTTGATTCTATTGGACTTACGCCCACTTGTTTTACGAACTGTTTTTATGTTGGCTTAACGCTTATTTTCTTTTGTCAATCACGACTTAATTGTAATAGACTTCCTCCTATTCGTTATATGAATTGTGTTTTTTATGTTTAATTCTTATATATTTTTTTTTTTTTACATTACAGCTTACTAATATTTCGAATTGAGATTATTTGCATAAAGAAACTTAGTTCTTAGGAAAATTTTATCACGTGTATTTTAAGCTAGTGACTAGTAATCATTATTTTCTGTTTCGTCAATTTTCTTAGTATATAATTAATATATACTAATAATGAACAATGTAATTCACAAACCTTTTTAGTGGTGTCTGTTTCTTTTTCTGAGACGGCTTGGTCTTCGTTCTTGGGCTGGTTGTTCTTCCTGTAGTTTCTGTAGACGGTGTAAGCATCCGAATCAATGACCTTCAAGTTCAGCTTCTTGACAATAGTAGTGATGGCTTCCTGGAAGTCCTTGACGTCCTCAACGAAAGTTGTTTCCTTGAAGAATGAAGATTTTGTGGTAGTAATGGTGACAGTCTTGGTTGTCTTGGTGGTGGTGGTGGTGGTAGTTTTCTTAGGTTCAGCTTGTTGCACATCAGTGGTGTCTTTCTTTACTATGGTGACCTTCACAATCCTCCTGATGATGGTAATGATAAGGATTCCTTCAGGAGACATAACAGCCGAGACGTCTTCAGGATTTACGTCTTCAGGCAGTGAGAAGCGGCGGGTGAAATTGTAGGTCTGGATGGCACCAGTCTCTGTTGGTCTCTTGCCTTCACCATGGATCACCAATTCGTGGTCCTCGACCTTCACTGTCACATTGTCAATGAAGTCGCTCACGTCAATCACAATCTGAAATATACATAAGTTCGAGGAACATTTATATTTAGGAACATGCCATTGTTTTGTTGACCTCGTTTTCATGTATCTTTTTTTTTTTCAATCATGGCTTGATTCTATTGGACTTACGCCCACTTGTTTTACGAACTGTTTTTATGTTGGCTTAACGCTTATTTTCTTTTGTCAATCACGACTTAATTGTAATAGACTTCCTCCTATTCGTTATATGAATTGTGTTTTTTATGTTTAATTCTTATATATTTATTTTTTTACATTACAGCTTGCTAATATTTCGAATTGAGATTATTTGCATAAAGAAACTTAGTTCTTAGGAAAAATGTATCACGTATATTTTAAGCTAGTGACTAGTAATCATTATTTTCTGTTTCGTCAATTTTCTTAGTATATAATGAATATATACTAATAATGAACAATGTAATTCACAAACCTTTTTAGTGGTGTCTGTTTCTTTTTCTGAGACGGCTTGGTCTTCGTTCTTGGGTTGGTTGTTCTTCCTGTAGTTTTTGTAGACGGTGTAAACATCCGAATCAGTGACCTTCAAGTTCAGCCTTTTGACAATAGTAGTGATGGCTTCCTGGAAGTCCTTGACGTCCTCAACGAAAGTTGTTTCCTTGAAGAATGAAGTTTTTGTGGTAGTAATGGTGACAGTCTTGGTCGTCTTGGTGGTGGTGGTAGTTTTCTTAGGTTCAGCTTGTTGCACGTCAGTGGTGTCTTTCTTTACTTTGGTGACCTTCACAATCCTCCTGATGATGGTGATGATAAGGATTCCCTCAGAAGACATGACAGCCGTGACGTCTTCGGGATTTACGTCTTCAGGCAGTGTGAAGCGGCGGGTGAAATTGAAGGTCTGGATGGCACCAGTCTCTGTTGGTCTCTTGCCTTCACCATGGATCACCAATTCGTGGTCCTCGACCTTCACTGTCACGTTCCCAACGAAGTCGCACACATCAATCACAATCTGAAATTGCATGTTATCGAACCCGTTATTAAGAGTAATGAGAAGATTGTGCCTTTGGAAACCCACGTACTGTATTACCTTCCACCATTTACTATCTGATAAGGAATGATTCATGTGGGATGGCCAAGACAACTATTTAAGGTAGCACATTATTCAAACTTATAAATTGAATTAATTAACGTAAAAGGTTGATTACAATAATAGACGTGTATTAGTATGACTGTCTGAAATAGTTTCATATACATGTAATATACATCGATTGACATATCATTATCGTCATAACTAAGCAAACCCTTCTCTCGCATAAAAAAAATTCTGAGAATATATTAGTTCAATTTGAATACAACTAAAGTGCCTAAACCAACACACTAAATTGGTAGATAGTATCATATATCTCACTTCACGTGTGTTCAAACTGCCACTTGGGATCCAATTGCCAGGTAAATATGCATTATTCCACATGAATCTTTATAGATCTGCCTGTTTTAGATGCATTGTTATGTAGAGTTTTGTTAGATATGTAACGGAATGAGAAAGCTAATATGAGAATTAAATAAGTGGCAGCAATCAATTGTTTGGCAATATCCTTACCTTCTTTGTGGTGTCTGTGTCTTTTTCTGCGACGGCTTGGTTTTCATTCTGTGGGTTGTTCTTCCTGTGGTTCCTGTAGACGGTGAACACATCCTTCTCGGTGACCGTCAAGTTCAGTTTTTTGATGATGGTGGTGATGGCCTCCTGGAAGTCCTTGACGTCCTCGACAAAAGTCTGATCGTTGAAGAATGGACCTTTAGTGGTTATGGTGACGGTCTTAGTTGTTTTGGTTGTGGTTGTTGTAGTTTTTTTATTGACGTCCTCTGTGGGGGTTTTCTTTGGTTCTTCTATCGTAGGGACTGTTTTCAGCTGCGTTACCTCCTTCTTAACTTGGGTTTCTTCTTTTCTGATCAGAGATGAAGTGACAGCTTTCTTTGTGATGATAGTTATGATGAGTATTCCTTCTGGAGACATGACAGCGGTAATGTCGTCGGCATCAACATCATCAGGCAAACAGAACTGTCGTTTGAAGGTGAAGGTCTGGACCCCACCACCCTCTGTGTGTCTGTTACCTTTTCCTTCCACTGTCAGGATCTGTTCGTCCACCGTCACTGTTACGCCGCCGATGAAGTCACATACGTCCATAACAATCTGGAATTATGTTTCGTTATTTTGAGCTTGTATAGTGATAATGATTGGCAAACCGAAGACCCCACCATGAATATGAAGTACCCTCCGTAAACACCAGTGAATAAAGAAAGTACTAAAAGGAATGAGTAGCGGCAATAAGTTTGGTATGATATATACAGATCGATACAAGTGACTGGTCGATAGGTTTTCTGATTGCATGTTAGCTGTTTCCAGGTTAGCTGCTAAGACAGCTAGTGTTGTTTTATAATGAAAAGGTATGAAATATGATAAGAATCATAAATAATGTAAATGTAAGTAATTAAAGAAATCAACTTCATAATTAACTTTCTTATACAGAAAACAAAGATCCTTTACATACCTTCTTGGTGGTGTCAGTTTCTTTCTCTGAAATGGCTTGGTTTTCATTTCTAGGGTTGATCTTCCGGCGGTTCCTGTAGACGGTGAAAGTATCAGTCTCGGTGGCCGTCAACTTCATCTTCTTAATGATGGTGGTGAGGGCCTCCTGGAAGTCCTTAACATCTTCGATAAAGGTCGGATCACTAAAGAAGGGAACTTTGGTGGTAATAATAGTAACAGTCCTGATCTTCTTGGTTTTCGTAACTTTGCTCTGTCGAATGTCACTTTCCTTTTTAGCTTCCACTTCTGTAGATTTGTCAGTCACTTGCTGTTGAGACTGCACTGTTGAAGTAACCTTTTTGTGTGTTATCTTGGTTGTCTCAACACTACGGTCTACTTCCTGTAACAGTATTTACTTGTATTAATGTCAATAACTTGCACAAACTAGTTGTATTTCATGAAGGTAATTTGTTATTTAAGCGTTATTATTGATGAGATGCATATTATTTATCTTGTTCTATGCTGGCTTACCTTTTTCTTTGCTATGATGGTGAGTACTCCATCAGAGGATACGACAGACGTCACAGTCTCCACAAGGATATCCTCAGGGAGAATGAAGCGTTTACAGAACCGTTTTATTGTCTTCTTGTTGCCCTCCTGCTTCTCGATGTGACCTTCGATGACGACTTCCCTCTCGTCCACAGTCTTCACGGTTACCTCACCGCCGCTGATAAAGTCCTTCACGTCCACTATGATCTGAAATAATAGTTAACAAAATTATAAGTATTGTCTGTTAGGCAAATTTTCCATTAATGAATGATGCATAATAAGAAAAATTACTAACTTTATGAACATCGGTGCTTTCATCAACGGTTGCAACTTGGTTCTCCTCCCTGAGGTCCTTCTGACGCAGGTTGCGGTATGTTGTGATGTCATCAGTGCCAGTAGAAGTCACGTTACACTTCTGCAACACTTGTTTCACCGCCGTCTGGTAGTGCTGACGACAGTCCTCAAAGAAGGTGTCTTCAAAGAATCCACCCTTTTGGGCAATGGGCAGCGGCCTGCTGCCTTTGTCGCTGGTGGTGGACGTAACTTGCTTGGTCACAGTTACTGTTTTTTGTTGATCAGGCTGAGGACTGGTTACAGCAGGCTGTGTTTGTTGCACAGTGACAGCGATTTGCTTGACGTCCTGCTTTCCACTGGTCTCAACAGAAGAAGTCTGTTGTTTCTGCACCACAGTTTTCTGGACGGTAACGGCCTGGCTAACGTCCATTTCTGAGACCTAAGAGAAAATAAAGCATGAAGATCACTTGTTTATTTTAAATTAAAATGATAGTAGTAGTAGTAGTAGTAGTAGTAGCAGTAGTAGTAGTAGAAGTAGTAGTAGTAGTAGTAGTAGTAGTAGTAGTGTAGTAGTAGTAGTAGTAGTAGTAGTAGTAGTAGTAGTAGTAGTAGTAGTAGTAGTAGTAGTAGTAGTAGTAGGTGGAGGAGGAGGAGGAGGAGGAGGAGGAGGAGGAGGAGGAGGAGGAGGAGGAGGAGGAGGAGGAGGAGGAGGAGGAGGAGGAGGAGGGGGAGGAGGAGGAGAAGTAGTATGTAGTAGTAGAAGTAATAGTAGTAGCAACAGCAGTATTAATAAGAGATAACCAGAAGCTGTAGTATTTCAATTGGTTTCAAGTTTTTTTTCTAGATTTCTTCAGATAACGTTCGCGTAATAATATAATTCACTTTCCAATATGTACAGTAGTGTGGGAACCAACCTTTTTGAGAGCCTTGATAATGAGGATTCCATCGGATGACACCACGGAAGTAATAGACTCCGGCTCAATGTCAGGAAGAATGAAGGTCCGTTTGAAGCTCTTGGTTGAAGTTGTATTTCCAACTTTCCTCTTGACATGTCCTTCCACCACTATCTCCACCTCGTCTAGGGTCTTCACATTCACCTCTCCTCCATTGATGAAGTCATGCACGTCCACCACGATCTGATGGATGTAATGGGAAAAGTTATCAATAATCACTTTGTCTTTTCTATCGGTGATGCAAGAAGCCTATGCAAAAATAACCGAATTGCATCACTATTCACCTTATGGTAACGCTGGTCCTCTGTTGATTTTATGGCCTGATTTTCATCTCGAAGGTCTCGAGCCCGGAGGTCCCTGTAACTATTAATATCATTCGTTGGCTTTGACTTGTCTCCCCACTTTGTTAGTACATCTTGAACGGCATCCTGGAAGTCCTGTCGAGTGTCTTCAAAATATGAATCGTTGAAAAACTGCCCCTTTTTGACGATTGAGAGGTTGTTAGATTTATGTTCGATGGAACTCTGAACATTGGCAGACTGGTCCACCACAGAAGATTGAACTTGCTCAGTTTTCTTGGTGGTCACAGTTTTAGTAGTGCGAGTTGTTTTCTTCTGGACTGAAGACATTGTGATGTCTGATCTAAATTCACCGGGTCACTGAGCGACGTCCGTCAGCACGAGAGCAAGCCGTCGACTAAGGAAAGAGAGGAAGGGTGTGTCTTTATACTGAGATGCGCGCTCCACCTACCACCCTCACTGCTCGCCACTTCCCGGGTATATTTTAGGCGTAGTGGCTCCTGCCAACTGTGAGTAAGGTCCAGGAAATTGCTTATGAATTTTTTATTCAACATTTTTTGAGGAGCTTTTGAACACGTGCCAGGAGCAAAAAGGTGCGCAGTATGCCATTAGATCTAGTCTATTACCTGTCAGACAATTTTGACAAGTGTGACGCGTGAAACTGATACATGCTAGTAACAAGACGTTGATGTGTTTGTCAACCGATTGAGTGACTTAGATAAAAGTGGGGCCTCTGATTTGATATATTACAGCGGTGCGAGTTTATCGCATTTCCTTTCTTTTTTTCTTTAATTTAGTTTAGTGAACTGTAGTGTGGCTTTGGAAGCAGAACGTCCTTCTAGTAAATACGATTTTAACGATCACAAATATTCAGTCTGTGGTAATGTAGTTTGGCAAAGTTAGTACATTTACACGTTCAATATCAGAACTCTGTCTCACACACACATACACTCGAATCTGACTTTATAGCCATTTTAAGCTTTTATTAAGTCCCTCTTGCTATTCTACTGAATCTTTTCATCTGGCTGGCCTCCTTCCCTTCCTTACCCTCCCTTCTTGTTGACGTTTCCTTCTTCTTTCAGCTGCTTCCGTTACGAGTCACCACAGCGCATCACACACCTTTCCCCTCCCTCTGTCTGTCTTCACCATCTTCCTCTGTCACACCAAGTATTTTTAAAGGATTAGAATAGAGTGATTTTTTTTCTCTTACGTGATAAACAGACTAGCCTAGAGCAGGAAAACAAAATATAAAGGAAAATAGAATGCTCATCTCCACCCGATAAAAAAAGATACCCAATTGAAGAGTTCAGAATGGAGTAACTTCAGTATAGCAATAACACCTTTTTTCATGAGGTGAAGACTAAACTTACGTGACTCCCATTGTTTTTTCCCTTACATACAGACACGTATCTTGTTTGTTCTTTACATCATAACAGTTTTAGCACGAGAAGAAGCGGTAAGAGAAATAATAATAATAATAATAATAATAATAATAATAATGAGCCCGCATCACCCCAGCCTCAGAAGGACGTGAAACTGCTGATAATGAAAGGCTTACAGCAACACGGGACACTTTTAGATTAAAGAGAGAGAGAGAGAGAGAGAGAGAGAGAGAGAGAGAGAGAGAGAGAGAGAGAGAGAGAGAGAGAGAGAGAGAGAGAGAGAGAGAGAGAGAGAGATGGGAGGAGGGTTATCAAGTCACTGAGATGTCAGGATGGCTATTCGTTTAGAGTTAAGTCTTGGTTGGTTAAATGTAGCTGGAGCGTATATCGAGAAATGTATATACCTGCTGGTTGGTCAGAAGCTACATGTGCTGAGAGTTGTATGAGACTGTAAATTTGTGTGGAGTCGTCTTTTCTTCAACAGTTTTAGTGTCTGGCACACGAATGTTTTTTTATCGCAAGATCTCATTAATTTTCTTTTAATTTTGTATTTAGGCTGAAAGGGGAAAAGTTTTTTCATCACTAATCAGGCCTTTGTGTTATCATTATTTCTTTCCCAAGGTTGATGGAATCAAGGTGGATGATGAACCCAATACAGCACCACGCCATGTTTCCGATTCAATGGAACAAACACCAGATACTTACGTGCCATTCAAGTAAGTATTCACGAAGTAAGATATGGAGGAAAGTTCTGGGTTTTTTTTCTCCATCATAATTATATCAGTTATTGATCGTCATTTGTTGTTCATCCTGATGATATTACAACAGGTAGAGCAGCTTATTTTTTTCATGTGTATGATCATTATACAAAGTGCTCATAATGTGTGTGTTTGTGTGTGTGTGTGTGTGTGTGTGTGTGTGTGTGTGTGTGTGTGTGTGTGTGTGTGTGTGTGTGTGTGTGTGTGTGTGTGTGTGTGTGTGTGTGTGTGTGTATATATATATATATATGTATATATATATATATATATATATATATATATATATATATATATATATATATATATATATATAGACACACACACACACACACACACACACACACACACACACACACACACACACACACACACACACACACACACACACACACACACACACACACACACACACACACACACACACACACTTTTTTTCTCTTTTTCTCTTTCTCTCTTCTTTTTTTTTTGAGCTTCAGTATTTGGGTGCAAATGTCACTTTAATGGCTTACATAGAGACAGAGACAAACCATCGAGTAGGAGAATGAATCATAAGGGTTTATCGGATCCTTTAAGGTTTGATCAGATTTATATATAAATATTAACGATGAAAAAAGTAGGTGGCAAATAAATAATAAAATAAATAAAATTAGTAAAAATAGATGAAAATAAATAAAGATGCTGTATCTATGGTGTAGATATAAAGAGTGAAAGATGCGTGTCTGTTAAAGGATAATTGCTATGTATTTTGCTTAATATTTGCACATTACTATATAATCTGTGTGTGTGTGTGTGTGTGTGTGTGTGTGTCGGGTGGTGGTGGTGGGCGTGTCGCAGGTTCATCAGGGAAATATTGCGAAGTGGAGGGTAGCGGGTGAACACTCTAGGTTTCTCAGTTATGTCTCGGCGCCAAAGATAATTGGCTTTGGCCGTGAGACCCAGAAATAACCTGAATGTAACATAAATATTCACTGTTCTCACACAGTTTTACGCTTCTGTCAAGCACCACTGTATTGTGATGGTGTTCTACGTCTTAAAGATGATGGTCATGGCGATGGTGATATACATAGTTATAATGATAATAATGATAATGATGATTACATATATAATAATAGTAATCATGATATTGGTATTATTATTTTGTTGTTATCATTATTATTTCTAATATTTTTTTCATTATTATTACTATTATTATTATTACTATTATTATTATTTTTATTTATTTATTTATTTTTTTTTTATTATTTGGTTGTTGATATAGAAGTTGTTGTAGTTCTTGTGTTGTTCTTGCTTATGTTGTGACGTAGTAATGTTTGGCGCCATAGCAAGTTTGGCTCAAAACTGACTAGTTCAAGGTTCTGGGGTTGTATCTGTATGTTCAAAAGACGTCGTAAGTTACGGTAGTACCTTGGGCCTTGGGGATTCAAGACGTCTTTCACTACGCTCAGCCAAGGCGCCTTAATTTACTTCCGTATACTCAAACCTTTTCTAGGGTGCCGCACCCTTACCGTACCACACTACACACCCCTTGACACCAATCATACGCATTATTTTATTCACCCAATCACAGGGCCAGATACGAAACTGTTTTTTTAAAGTAATTACCTATGATGATATAATATTTTCTAAACAGCTGTCCCTAGTTAACACTCGCTCCTTAATTAAGTTGACGTCACACAGCAAGACAAGCGTGTGTTGGCTGCAGTCAGGAACATGAAGTCAACACAGCAGAAGAAGCGGCACCACAATTTTATCGACGACGAAATATTGACCTTGGTTAACGAAACTAGCTAAGAAAAGAAGTTATATTACTAATGATGCTTACTATGGGCTTCTTCAATGAGCAAATAACAATACAGGTCAAAGAAAACGCCTGTGACTATATCTCGACAACTGTGAATATGATCAGATGTGAAATACGGATAAAAAGTACCGCGCCTTCCTCTCTCAGTAGTGTTCCCATACAATTATGCATGAGGAAGGGTGAGAAGGCAGATAGATACGCAGGAAAGAGAACACCAGGGTAAAAATTCCATATTGTTCTGCATTTAGAAGATATTCTTTTTTTCTTTTTCTTTTTTTATATCACAAACCGTTGGCTCCAGTAGGCTTTATAGAGGCAGGATGGACTTGCTTCTTGCCTGTTATTTGAAGGAGGAATACACGTACGTGTATTCCTCCTTCCAGTGTGATGAGAGAGAAAGAGCATTCTATCTCCTTCATTACGTATGTGTGATAATTGAGGTGTAGAATTTTGAGTGACTGACACCCACAATGTGAATGCTTTGCCATGGAGACACCTAATCCATGAATGTAGGAAATTATAGGTGGATGGATTGGGGTAAGGAAAAGGAAAATTCAAGGTTAACTTCATCTTTATTTGAACTTGGAAATTTGGCAGTGTTGTATGTCTACACAAGTCAGTTGAATTCAACTGCTAATGCCCACCAGAAATGTGAAAGAGCATACAGTATTAATTTTTAGTAATATGTTACGGTACATATTGAGTCCCCAATACATTTTATTTACTTCAGTCTTGCATTACCCTCGCCTCAGTTGATTATTATCTCACTCATGCACACACCACCACCACCCACTTTGGAGAAAATCCTCAATCTGCACCAAAGAGTATAATATATGTATGTATGAGCACAAGCAGTACAAAATTTAAAAACAATATTAATTAAATTGAATTAAAGATAAAAAATTAAATTTAAAGAAACAAAGTATGGCAGATGAGAGAGAGAGAGAGAGAGAGAGAGAGAGAGAGAGAGAGAGAGAGAGAGAGAGAGAGAGAGAGAGAGAGAGAGAGAGAGAGAGAGAGCATAATGCAGATGGGTATATGTATAGTCATTTATGGACATTATATAACTTGCAGTTTACATTGAAAGAATGCAAGATGTCAGAACAAGGTGGTCAGTATGTAGTTGAGTTGTCACATTGAAGATAGGAAAGGCAAATAAAGCTTTGTAGGGCAATATTTAATGAGCCTATTATAGGAGGGAAATAGGCAACATACAACTTCGTAAGTTAGGATGGGATGGATTCTGTCAATTTTCCAGAATAGGACACTAGTCCACTCTTCTGGTCTCCACTCCACTTCCACTTCCAGTTAACAAATGGACTAAACTTAGAAAAAATGGGACTTGGGTGTATCAATATCCACTCTCTGCTCTGCTCTTTTTAGTATTTTTATTAAATTATTTTCAAACTTCCTTTTCTTGTTAACAAGTTTTACACTGAAACAGCAGCGTGTATCATAAATTGAAGCTTTCCACATGTGGTAAAATAGAGATTTCAATATGAAAAGAAATTAGATATCTACTTATTTCTACATATTTTAGAAATACATGAAAGAATGAGTTTACATATTTTGTGTGAACCAAGGCAAAGTCTAGTATCGAAAAATCTTGCAATTTTCAAAATGCATGGCTCAAAAATTCGCTAAAATTAATTAATTTTGGCATAGTAAAATTCCCAATGAAAAATTATCCCTGGGCCGTCTGCAACATTGTGCACAGTTTTCACGGCTCTCTATCTACTCAACCAGTTTTCACAGCTCTCTATCTACTCAGCCGCCAGTTTTTGGTATATTGTGTACACCTGTGTCAAATGCAGTACTCTAAACTCAGGTATTTACACTCTTTGCTCACATATTTTCTTTTATTTATCGTCAGATTTTCATACTTTAATTGTGTTCCTTCATAAATTGTGTACTATTGTCATTGATAATTTTTTTTTAATTAACAAGACAAATTAATCAATAGAAATATTTTTGGTATGTATAAAAATGTAAGTTTTCTTTAAGCACAATTACAAATTGTATGAAATTTTCCAAAAAGTCGTCACTTACAGACCTAGATAATCTATTGCTTTACATGATGAACTGTAAAAATATATTCAGAGTTCAATTGTTTTAAGTTACATTGCGCTTAGTAAGTTTTGGTGTGAGGTGTTTCCTGTTATGTAGTGCGACCTTAAGGAAATGTGTTACTATAAACTATGAACAAGATTTACATATTTGTCATGAATATCTTGAATGTTCTTGTGGCATATATCAAACAAACTTTCATGGGGGGATGGCACCTTGTCATTATGGAGATTAAATAAATGGATTGATATGTGTGCATTAGACTAATTTGACTGACTTGCTAATACTCTTGACTTTAATCCAATTTAATATTCTTTGGTCCATAATGAAAAGCAAGCCATCACTAATTCACTCAAAAGCTGTATTGCTAAGACTATGGAATGAACTACTGGAAGAAATTTTTTTTAAACTGTAGAATTATATATAATTCACTACAGGCTACACAGTATAAAAAAATTAATAATACAGTAAAATATTCAGGTTCAGTTGTTACATAATTTTTTTGTTTTGTTTATACCTTACAAAAGTGTTGCAGCTTTTTTTTTTTTTTCTTTCTGTAACTAAAGTAGCCATACAGTGTTGGAAAGCCCAGTCTGTCACAGCCTTAAGCACTGTAAAGGCAGGTGAAGGGCAAGTGTCTTAGACAAGGATATGAATTAGGGTGTATGCAGGGTCAAAGGTAGAAAAAAAAAGTAAAGTATAGATACACACTGTAGCTGTGCGTAGCTGCGAGCACTCATAGCCCGTCACATTGGCCTTTGAGCCTGTGGTGGATATTAATCCATTACCTCGGGACACAGAGCCACTGTGAACTCAGGCCAGCGGAGGCCAACTCAGGAGGAGAAAGAAACGGGAAATTCTAGGTAGAAGATATGTAACTCAGGTGGGGGGTTGGGGGTACAGAAGCCATGGATGGGAGAGAGGAAAAAATAAGGCTGGGTGGTCCATGAGGTAGGGAAGTAGAGGATGGGAAGTGCATGAGTCAAGATTACAAGAAATGCTTGGTGTTGTAAGGTATCTTAACAATATTTTGGGAAAATTACATACCATTTTGTAGCTTGTGAATTTGTGGAACCTTACTCATGAGCACAGTAAGCTATTCTATGTAGAAATTGGTCCATAGTGCATCCTGTAACTCATAAATAGGTACATATAATACAGGTCTTATGTGAGCTGATGACCATTCGTGTCTGCGGCTTCAGGTCCGAACAGGGAACACAACCCAATGTCTGTGTCTGTATCATCAACGCGTGGCTGCTTTGGGCGCGGTGTCTTGAACATGGGCGGCAAGTTGTTCATGTGAACCTCCTTCTTAAACGCCTGACCAATATTACGACCAACTATCTGCAATACAAAATACAATTATATATACACACATATGTACGTACATGTGTATATGAGAGAATACAAAGGAGGGGCTTCCCAAACCCCTTACTAAGTCTGTGAGGAATATTCAGTGTTTGGAGACATTAACAAAACACTGACTTACCTTAATGATCAACTTTTTGAACACATCTTTCTTGACTTTTTCAATCTTGCTACTTTTGATATTAGGATTTTGACCTGATATGTGTAGTTTTTCCTCAAAACGCTGCACATCCTCGGCTGTCACTCCAGGGAGACCAATGAGCACCTGATGAAATGAAACAAAGAAAAAAAACATTATAATTTAGAACAGGTATTGAGGCAAAATATTTGGATACAATACAAGTGGCAAGATCACTTATGTGCAGGATGATTTCTCAAACCTGAACCATTCCTGAACTCACATACTTGGGGAAAAAAAAAAAAAAAAAAAATTCAAGCATCAAGTAGTATGCCAAAAGTTCACAGTAATTTTTTACCTACAAAATTATTGATCAGGTAAAGCTAACTTATTGGACTACAGAGTATATGTCATTCCAAACACTGAATATCCAACATAAAGCTGTGACATAATAAAGTTACAATTTTCAGAGTTCAGTTCACTAAAGTGTAGGAAACTATATACCTCTCTGATATTTGGAAAGTTTGGTCTGAACATCTCATAAGTAGCCAGGCCAAGGGAGAGGAGAGCACTTTGGTTGGCGTCATGCTGGCCGTGGGTGTGAAGGCCACGCAACACTGCCACCATAACTTGCTGCACTGCTTCAGGACTGAGGTGTTGTCCCTCCCCAGCCAGCCACCTCAGCACCTGGCCCACCACACCCACAGCCTTCAGACACGCACCACTGTCCTGCCACCACAACACCCTGCATAAGTAGAACACATATTATTACAAATGTAGAAAAATTTTAGTACTTACATTGCTTGCAGAACTTTATTTAGTTTTATATGTGTTATATATCACTGTATATAAACAAAAGATTAACTTTAATTTGTATTTAAATTACAAGGTATACATCCTACATCCATAAAGTATCTATCTATAGTTTCTGATGCCTTATTCCCTCTGGGAGAAGGAAGAAGGAAGAAGAGTCTCTACTACTCCCTATCCACACACTTCCTCCTTGCTTGTTCAATCCCTCCCTCTCTATCAGCACCTCTTTCATGCATGTACTCCTTTACGCTATCCTTCCACCTTACAACTAACCTTCCTCTCCTCCTAAAATCCTCAGTTTCACTCGCATACATTTTCTTCACAAACTCTTCACCCTTCTTTCTTTCAACATGACCCAACTATCTTCAAGCATTTCTTTTCACCCATTCTAACTACACCACACTTCACTCCATTGGCACAAGATCCCATGCTAATCCTTTCATACACTCTTAGTTACTGACTGTGAATACTGACACTTACTTGAGCAAAACTGTAATAATTGCTTGACAAATAGTATCACAACCCAGCACCAGTTGTCCAAGCTCAGACAAAGCCTCTGGAGTTACTGGAAGAGCAGAACACACCTCCATCTCTGTGTCCATACCCTCACCACTGTCCTGCTGCCACCCGCCTCGAGGACCTCGGATCAACACTATCTTTAACAGCTGCAAAAGATACCAATTGATTTATTAGAGGAATACTTATTATCTATATACTTGAAAGCAATGTGAGGTGTTCTGCAAGTACTTATATGGAGTTTGTGGCAAATTACCAGATTCAGTCAATTTTTTTTTTTTATATATATATAAGGAGATGCCAGTGCATGAACTAACATGAAAAAAGAAAGTGAAAGTTTCAGAATACATGAATGAGAGAAAAATGTATCTATTTTTTTCTTTTTTTCATGAAGAAGCATGTGATGATAATTACATCTATGTATTCCCTCGTCAGCATCCGTATCAGCAAGTCCTCCAGCATTTCCTGTGTGTCTGTGTTCTCTTCCTCGTATGAACCACTCTCTATCAGGGTGCTCAGGTGGCCCCAACGAACACTCAGCCTTTCCAGCACTAGGAAGGGAAATAACATTACTATCCACATCAAATAATCATCATCTAAGCATGTGCACAAGACTGCAAGTTTTGTAAAAATAGATTGATAGTAATAAAAATTTTAAAAATAATCCTACGTATATATAAACAGACCAAATGATGAGCATCTAATCACTATCATATCATATCCCAGGAGAAATAATACAAACATATGAACTTTACTAAAACACACAGTAGTACTTAATAAACTTACTGTAAGGGCACAAATGGTTGAGGATTGGCAGCAGCACAGTCTGGTAGCACTGCGGGGGACACCACTGGATGAAAGGCTTGAGGAAGGTGCGTATGATGGGACGGAGGCGATAGTCGGGTATGAGGGATAAGTTAGCTAAGGAGGAATGGATGATGTAGTCTGTGAGGTGCGGGTGCTGGTAAAACTGCAGTCCTAGTGATGGACCAGCATTGCCCAAGATATGGTAACAGTTATCATGCATCATGGCAAGAAAGTACTGCATTCTCTCTAGAGGTTGTTGGATCTGTAGTATGAAGAAAATACATCATAAAATTTAGCCCATAAAATAAACCTAGTATACGTTCATCCACAAACAATATTATATTATATTGACAGCTTGGAGGCAGAAGCAAAAGTATTATATTACATTCCTGGTAAAAAGATATAGGTACCTGGAATGGACTTTGAATTCAAACTCATGTGAATAAAGCATGACAAAATGACAATAAGAATTCAATATTATAAAATTCTATCTAGTTAGTACAAGAAGAACAAAACCATTTCATATTTGTATACCTTTGGAGAGTCAGCACAAGGATCAGTATTACTTGAATTTGCGAGACCCAAAATATTATTCCTCTCAGCATCCGGCAGATTGTGGGCTTTGGCGTAACCCACCGACACGTTGGCAATAGCTTCCAGGTGCCACAAGGAGTTGAAGAGTCGTACAAGGCAGAACAGTTGATGGAGTAAGGGCATAACATGGGGGGTGGCAGGGTTACGGCACACCACTGCACCGCCCTCAGATCTCTCAAGGACAAAGCCGCCTTTCTCAGCCTTGTCAGGATCCGAGGGGAATTCTGAGCGCTTTATCACAGCCAAAGTCAGGTTAACACAGAAGATAATTTGAGCTCTATTTTGACCATTCACATCATTCTCACTAGGTTCAACTGGTGCTTTGTCCAGTCCTACAAATGACATAAATTCTATTGGCGAGCTGAACGATTGCTTCATCTCAACCCAAATCACAGACACTGGACTTAGAACTTTATTGATGAAAGAACTTTGCTTGTCGAAATTATGAAAATGATTGTTTATTATTAGAAGTGATTCCTGCAGGGTCACCTTTTCCATCTGTGACAACTCCTGCGGGTTATGACTCAAACTGTCGACAACACCGTTAATGAAGTCAAAAGCTTCAATCAGAATATCCGGATAGTCACGGGCAATTTTAACCATCAGCGAGCACCCATGTCTTCGCACGTTTTTCACCGCCCTGCTCCTCGAGTCTTTAGTCTGGCCAGGAAGAGAGAAGGTCAAGGCAGAGAAGATTTTGTTCAGAATCTCGGGCAACACACTGGGTACAAGTCTGATGAAGATGAACAAGCCTGAGATGCATGACAGCAGTGTGGACAGGATGAGTGGGTCTGTTGTCTCATAGGCCAGACAAAGCTGCAGCAACTTAAGTCCGCTCTCAGCTGTTGGCTTCCATCCTCGGCTTTGCATCACACGGCTCATTACACTCTCAACAACCTGTGGATGTATCAATGTTATTAGTTACTAAACAACACTATTTTAACATTGAATAATGCTAGTTTCTATTCAACTTTATTGTCTCTGATGCCTCGTTCCCTCTGTGAATATCCCCCAAGGAGGTGGCAGCTGTTTAAGAGTGGTGTGGTGAGGTGTGCAAATATGATATGTGATATGAGAGAGTGGGAGGTGGGATGAGAAAGAGTAGTGTATGGTGGTGTGAAAATAATGTAGGTGTGGCTGTAGCAGAGAAGATGTGTGCATATGAAGTGTGGCTGCAGAGGAAGGATGCGTCATATAAGAGATACAGGGAAGAGAGAAATCAAACTAATAAGGCTGTGAAGCAACTGTCACCGCAGATGGAAGACAATCACAAGAGGTAAAGAGTATAAGGAAAGTAACATCTGGAAATGAAGAAAGGGTGAAGGCAGAGGATGGTATATACATAGATATATAGATAGATAAATGAACAATACACCACCTGAGAGAGAGCATCCCACTCTAGGTATGATGGAGAGAAGAGGTTACATAGTTGCTTCTCTGACGTTCCTGTGGTGGTGGTCTTCTTGACATGCGAGGTGAGCCAATCCTCCACGTGGGTGTACATGATGTCTGGAGCCAGCAAAGACGCGGCCTTAATGGTCTCCAGAGTCTCAGAGCGAACCTAATCATCAAACACAAAACACGGACATTAATACTGCTCTTAAAAGGTAGAGTTTTGTATATCACACAACACCTTCGGAAAAAGAAAGAAATCACTATAAATCATATCTAAAGTCCACAAGTATCATCAGAACATTTTCATCCTTATAACAGTAATAATGGAGACAATTAATTCACACCTTATAAAAGAAGTGTGAATATTCTTCGTCACTGTCAAAGTCCAGCAAAGAATACTGGCAGCTTTCCGAGTCACTCTTAGAAGGGTATCCATGCTTCATCACCTACAATAAATACACATGAAGCTGAAATAAACCCTACTTTTCAAGATTTACTGATCAAGAAAATGGAAATATTACAGAAGATAAAAATAAACCCTACATTAAAAGCTCTGGTAACAATATATTGATTAAAATTTTCATGTTCAGCAAAATATATATAATGCAATTTCCTGATCAGACAAGTATATAGACATGATTTTTTTTTAATGTGTATTCTATTGATATAATAAGCATTTTAAAAAGACACTACGATCAAATATGTGTATGCTGTAGAATGGCAGTCTAATGCTAAATAAAGTAAAGACAGGGATTCACTACCAAATATGTATGTGACTATGGAAAAAAAAAACAAGAACAAATTAATGAATATCCACCTTAAAACAAGCAGTGTGGAAATATGATCTCATCTTGCTCAAAAAAATCATCAATAAATCAAATTAAAAAAAAAAGTGATTCTCCTTCAGCAACAAATACCGTTCTTCCTATTACCTATGTTACTTCACCTTTTGGGAGACTATGGTGATCCAGGCAGGAAGTATTGCTCGCAGGGTCTTGCTGTGAGGAACCTGGTCATGGCGGAATAGCTGGCCCCATAAGCTGTTTGTATAGTTATAGATATGAAGACTAGGATGGCGGGTGAAGGCTAGCATGGCATCTAGGTACACTTTGAAGTTCGGCGGCTCACCAACCTCCGCTTCCTTTCCCCACAGAGTACAAAGCTGAGAGCCAAGACCTGTAAGAACCTGGAGACAGAGATATGTGATTAAAAGTCAGGAATCTATTCTACAGTCTTGCTATAATGATTCATATCTATTTTAATAATCCCTTTAATAATTTCCTTAATGCATGTTTTGTCCCCATTCAATGCAGAAACAATCACTATTCCCTTGTACAACCACTATAAAAATCATAATAATAATAATAATAATGAAAATGAAGTACAGTACCTGGGTTAATGTCTTGAGAAACCTGTAGTTGTGTTCGCTAAGGGGACCCATCACAGCCTGGTCAGCAGCATTAAACACAGCTGACATTGGGGCCTCACCAAACAGCAGCAACAACGGACGCCTCTCATCAGGTTTACCCTTCCGACTTACAATCTGTGTATATAGATGAACATCATAGACTCTGTAATACCAAGCACATATAAATAATTTTTTATAGAAGAAGCTACAAGAATTATGTGATAGTATTTGAGTTATATTGTACCTGCAGAAGACACTCAGCTGCCTCCTTTTTGACACTATCCTCACTAAACAAGAAGCACAACGACTGGAGAAGCTTGCCATCCTCAACAAATATGTGCTGTACAGACACCCATTCAACATAAACTGTAAGGGTCATTAGTACAACCTGAAATATAAACAAATACAGATATCAATTAGTGTGCATTCTTACATGGGAGTCATTCATTGCTAGTAACATTTCTGAGGCCTTGTACTAATATTACTCATATCCATAAAATCACCATTGCATCTAGAAAATAGGGTGGGCATCTTACACTGAAATTTCCTTATATGTATGAGAGCAAATAACCACATCAATGTTATCATCATCTTAACCTTCATACCACATTGTTTTCTTTATTTATATTTACTGTAACAATCATAATTAATCTAACTTGTATAAGCCATACCTGCATAACTCTACAGTGACAATGGGCAGTGACCGAGTCCTGTTGGCCTACATGGGCTTTGTACTGTTTATAATTCTCCTCTAAAAGGGACAGGAAGAAACCAAACACACTCTCCATGTTGGTTGTCATGGCCTGGTACAGATCACGTCGCCGCTGGTTCGATTCCAAATTCTGTGAAAAATAACGACACGTGAATATCATACATAAATAATCCATTATCATTTACCAGATTTTCAACTAAATTTTGTCATAGAATTTGAAGAAAAAAAAAAAGTGTGAGAAGGTAGTTCAAATCATCACCATCATTATCATTATCTCTAATACCTTTGTCTTCTTAAGTGAGAACTATATACAAATTCTTACCTGCAAAGTTGCCACATCCTCAGCAATGCGCAGAAACACAAACAGCACTAACTCTGTTTGCGTTGGCCCTTTCTTGGACAGAAAGTGAAGTTCCTCAAGAAGGCTGGGCCACTGTTGGGGCCATTCTCGTTTCATCATTTCTACCACCAAACGAGATACCTGCAACATCAAAGCTAAATTTACAAACTGATCAAATTTACCAGAACATATGCCCAAAGACCATGGTACAAGCACAAATTAGCAGACTAATTTAGTCAAGCACAGTTCCGTTACATAGAGCTTTCATGCTAAATCGAACATTCACTTTTGTCTACTTTTCTTGCATTTTAGGCATAGTTCCTCTAGGGTTTCACTGCACAAATGGGTCCAGAATGTAAAGAAATTCACAAAGGCACGAAGGAGGTGTTCGTTAAATGAAGGAATCCTGCCAAAACTAAGCAGGGCGCATGGGTCAGTAGACATTAGCAGAAATGCTCCAAATATTTCTCTATTTTGTGGAATTTTTACACTATACTGAGCATAGAAACTATTTTTGCCAAATTGAGCTTTCTGCTAAATCAGTTTTAATTAAATTGAGTTTATACTGTACCAAAGAAGTACATGTAGGCAAAGATGGAATTGGGACACAGATCAATCCTAGATGACTATATAGAATAAACAGGATACTACTTTATTATGTTATCTAATTCCATCTTTCTTATCTTTTTTTTCAGATGTCACTTCACACAATCTCAGACAAGCTAAACTGTGTACAAAAAAAAGTCACTGTTTATGGTGAACCTGACAAAAGCAGAAGACTGAAAAATCTATGAAAGCCAAGATTAGAGGTGATCATTTCCATTACTTTGACACAGTTCTTGGCAGTGAGGGAGATACTATCACTATAGGAAGTGCTGAATATAGGAATTTCAAAACATAACACAGTAAGTAGCAATACACATGTTATTATTAAAAAGTCATCACAGGAGTATGATAAATATAAATAATATACACCAAAAATGAATGAGTTTTTATAAGCAAAGAGGAAGAATTGACAAATCAATGTGTTGACTATATGAAGGTTTTATAAAGTAAAGGATTTAATCAATTTAAGTATCATGTTCTGCAAACCTTGTCTTTTACATAGAGGTGCTCAGAAAGGAGATCAAGTGTTCCCTCAGCAACCAACCGCATGGAATTCTCCTGAGAGGAAAAAACATTTATTAAAGATATAAAATGGAATCAAATTAGCAAGAAACAGGATAAATATATACATGAACCAAAAATTCATCAATCAATATCACATGATTCTGTTTGACATATTTGACACAAGTACTTTCTGCAACCAGCAAAAAAAAAACTATAAAATATCTACCTTGATATAGACTTTCTGTTGGACGGATAAGTCATTCCATTTATACTTGATGGTGTGTTCAAGCAGCTGGAGTCCCAGGTGTCGGACCACAGGCTCTCGATCACAATGGGCTAAGTAAAACCCACAACCCACTGCCACCTCATTTTCTTCCTTCACCTACAGATATAAAAACAATCAAATCATACTTTCTTTTATAACTATGAACTTAGATTTATGTGTGGTGTAGAGTTGGTATAATAATATTTGAACCAAACTTAACCTTACTAATGTACTAACTTAATCAAACTATCAATAATTACATCCAGCAACATCTTAGTTCATTAAATTATGGGTGCAATTTAATGAATAAGTGAGTGAATATTTCCAGTATGAGTTCAATTAGATCAAATTTCCCAAGCACAAGGAATACATATATGCAAAATATGTTATGAGGATCCGTTACATATTCGTGACATTAGTGGCATATAATGTGTTTGGTTTATATAGATTACTTATACTTTTTATTTTATTTTATTTTTTCTGCATATGAACACAACTTACCTTTTCTAAGAGGTTGTAGGAGGCAAGTCTGACAGCATGAGAGACAGATGGATCAAGGGTTGTATTAACAGCCTGGGCCAGCTGACTTGCCATTTGTATTACTTCCGGGGAGGCTTCCATGATCCCTCACATTACCACTCACCCAGCTACCTGCAGGAAAAGAAAAAAAAAAAACATTCCATGATTCTCACATTACCACTGACCCAAAACTACCTTCACTAAACAAAATAAAACATGTTATTAAAGTTCTGTTAGTTCTGTAAGTTTGTTAGTTGGGAAAGAAAGATTTGATATATCTCTGAAATGGTTCATTCTTGGTAGAAATGATATTGAAAGGGAAAAATACTTCCCAAAAAATTTTCCCAAACTAGGGAATTTTTTTTATAAGATTTAGGTAATAGTAAAAAAAAAAATTTCTTCAATAAATGCTATTCTTTCCATACTTAAAACCCAACTAATTAAATGTAACCTATTTTAACCTAACCTAACCTTTGAAATCCTCTGAAAACCCCGTTGAGAATCACCTATCACCCTTCTAATTAGAACTAACGTAACCTAACCAAACCTAACTTAACCTGAACCCAGTATATATATTTCATCTCATGATAAAAAAAAAAAATCAAATATGTACTAGAAGAAAGAGCAAAGAAACATTAAAAGAAATAATAAATAAATAATATAACTAAAACTAAAACAGGAATTTACATCTGCAAATGGGAGCTTTTACTAGACTGATAACTAGACTAATTAAGACACTAACAAGGATGGTATATTCCTAGTGTTGTATAATTAATTAGTTAATGAGAAAAGAGTAAGTGTCATTAGTTAGTTAATGAGAAAAGAGTAAGTGACATTAATTAGTTTATGAGAAAAGAGTAAGAATCATACATCCTTGTGTTGTATAGTAATAGTTAGTTAGCAGGACCTAGTTGAAAAGAGACCAGCTCTAATACTTAATTAATAAATAGACACTCAATACTATTTCAATATTTACTTATCAATTTATCATGTTTTGTGTCTTTTATCAACCATTATCTTACGTACTTCATGAAATTCGAGTTGTGTCATTTGCAACGCCACACATTCTAAGGTTTTTATTAATCAACCAGCTATCACTACGAACACCAATTGAGTTAAAGGGATAGTTATAGCAATAGTGGTGGTAATACATTCAATATTTAATTAAATAATGTTATATTGACATAGTAAGAGTATGTATTGTATACCTCAATGTTATTTAGCGGCACAGCTGTAGGTCTTGTCTTGGTCTTGGTCTTAAATTGGGCTTCTGTATTTACTATTTACCTAGTTGTATTTACCAAGTTGTGTGTCCCTTATTTTGTGTTAATTTTAATGTTAAAATACAGGTGACTTGGTGTTGTAATTACCCTAGGCTGTTTGTATGAGCAAAGAAATAATAAGGAAAAACTGAAATAGAACCGAATCTGTATACATGTACTATATAGTTTTTACACTACTGGTATACCTTTTTTTTTTCTCTCCAGGAACTCCTTCAATGTGTTAATCATTATACGCGTCTCATCTGGTCACAAGAATATACACTTGGGTAGTTGAGAGTTACTGGTGGCTCGCTGGTGTGACATTTGCCGTAGATACCAGAGGAAAGTGGAAAAGTGTGCCATTTACATATTGATGTTGGTCAATGTATATCTAATTACTTTACTAACTGTTTATTGGATAACATGTATAGTTTGACAGTTGGGTAATAGGACATGTGTGTAAAATTAAGTTAGTCATTGAAGGAGAATAGTGCTTCTCCGAGGAACTAATTGAGATTATTCTTCCTATAGGAAGATTATGTTCTTGATCGTAATCCAACTGATGGTAAAAAATTTCAGGATAGCAAATTGATATTGTTTGTGGTAACATTTGAAGCTATGAACCAGCAGGCTTTGCAGAATGGTAGCTATAGCATATCAATACAACTATAATGATCGATCCCTTCTCACTAAATTTGTTTACTTAATTTAATTCTTACAAAATTTTCCTTATATTCTATCATATTATATAGCAAATCAACCTTCTTTGAGACAACCTGTATATAGCTAATAATGTATATAGGTAGGTACTCGTAACAACAAAATACTGATGCTCCTGCTATTTAGTCAGAGATCAAGGCTTATCTATTCAACAAAACATCGGTGGTCTTTGCTTTTATATTATCCTCATTCCATAAACCAAACATATCCCTATCCCTTTACTCATACCATTCTTCTTCCTCTTCCTCTTCCCTCCTACTTCCCTCCCCTCCTCCTCTTCCCTCCTACTTCCCTCCCCTCCTCCTCCTTCTCCTCCTCCCCACTCCATCTACACGTCTTCATCAAATCTATGCACATAAGAAGAATCCTTGAAATTTCGGTGAGGTAGGAGAATGAATGACATATTTTACTACATCTCTCTCAGTCAGATGGTTTCAAAAGAGGAATTTATGCTCCAAATGTCACACGTAATTATTTGGTGGATTGGCTTTGTGGTGCGCCATGCGATGTTGCCTTCTGACATCTTTGGCACATAATATTCGCTAAATTCCTAACATACCATCTGTATTCTGCCGTAACGTGTGATCCAAATTAAAAATATCCGATACCACCGAATAGAGCAGATTATCCCCTCTGTCTTGTCTCTCATATGTTGGCACGGATGACAAGACGACGTGTAGCGCTAAGTTACTATCCGTCAAAGTTAAATTCCATACACTACATCTTCCAACATGGCGTCCTTTGTAAACTGTTGACATCCAGTGTCTTGGAACGAGAAGAGGATTAAGTTGACAGTAACCAATGTAGTAAAGCGTTGTGCAGCGGCAGCATCGATTGACAGGTTAGTGAAGGTGGAGTGAGGCCTTGCATGCAGTCAGGTGTCATTTGTGGAGGGTGTAGCATGACAATGGAGATAGAGAGAGTTGACTCCTTGCCTCAGTAGACTCACGAGGAAATTATTGAGAGAGAGAGAGAGAGAGAGAGAGAGAGAGAGAGAGAGAGAGAGAGAGAGAGAGAGAGAGAGAGAGAGAGAGAGAGAGAGAATAATGATAATAATAAGCCTAGATACAGAATTCCTGGTAGGTGCAAAGTTTTCATTAATCAGTCATCAAACACCAAACAACCATGATGTTATATCCGTGTCCTAGCTCACTTGTTAAGAACTTGGAGCTAAGCATGAGAGAGAGAGAGAGAGAGAGAGAGAGAGATAGAGAGAGAGAGAGAGAGAGAGAGAGAGAGAGAGAGAGAGAGAGAGAGAGAGAGAGAGAATATCAGCTGGAAGACGTAAGTGCCGGGAAGCAGGAAGGATCACTACTTGTGTCGGCGGTGAGGTCTCTTTGAGCGCGTGAGGGAGGAGTGGGCGTGGGAATCGGGTCAGGCATGAAGAAGAACAGGAGAGATAAACCTCAGTCCTTGTTCAGTTCTTGCTACGTAGCCAGTGTGTGTGGAGCAGTGGTAGTGCGTGAACTAAGGAAATAGTGGATGCGGTGATTACCCCCCACAGAGAGAGAGAGAGAGAGAGAGAGAGAGAGAGACTACTGCTACAACTTTGGATTACACTTATGATCACTCTGGCAAACAGGTAATAATATTTGTTACTTGTTGATGTGAAAATAGTTATAGTTAGTTAGTCACCATTCAGTAAAAAAAGAAAAAAAAAAGACTTTATCTACTTACTACTAATGGTTTGATATACTAACTGATGATGTATGGTGGTGGAAAATAATTAATGTTGATGATGGTATGTATTGTGTAGTATCATATGGATGAGTGTAAGGTGTTGCAAGGGAGTTCAGTCAATCTAACCACCCTAAAACACGCTCTTGTATGTACTGTACACTTATTAGACTATTTTTCATCCTCGTCCATAAGTTCATCTAATCATCTCGTAAAGTTTTCTATTGTATTGCACTTACTATACATGTACTGATATACACGTGCCTGTTAAAACTGTTATAATCACTAACTAACTTCCCTGTTTGTGAGGTAGTTCTTGTACTGTCCTCTCTTGCTTGAATTTGCTTGAGTCTAACTAGAATTTAACTTAAACCTATTGATACAAGTCGTAATATGTTCATTTGCTATAAGAAAAAGGCTTATCTATATATTTTTTAAAGACCATTTGTTCATTTGGTATAAAAAATGGCTTATCTATGTAATTTTTAAAGACCATTTGTTCATTTGGTATAGACAAGGCTTATTTATATAATTTTTAAATACATTCGATTCTCCTTCATTAAGAAGCCAAACAGCACCTCTTAGACTGATAGGTGATTACTTTGACCAACAGTAATAATGATGATAATAATGATGATAGAAATATCATTACTACTAATAATACTGATAATAATAGCAACAATAGTAATTTAATCATTCTTGTTTTTTTTTTCTTATTATTATCAATATAATTATCATTAATCTAACAATTTCTATGATTATCGTCAATATTGTTATATTTTTTTTTTGGTATAACTTATATTATTATCATTATCATTATTATCAATTCTTATTTACAGATACTTTTTCAATATAGTTAAGTTCTGCTCTTTTTTTCTCTCTTTTAAGATACATTGCTTGGTATTTATATTTCTTATAGTCCTAACAGTAGTATTCTCTTTTTCTGCGCCTTCCTTCAGACGTGATAAGAAGCTTGAGAATAATAATAATATAATAATAATAGAGCGGATACACTATATTTTTACCTTGTGATTTTGTTTGAGAAAAGATAATACCACTGAATATCTACAGTTAAAATATACAGTAAAAAAAAAAAAAAAAAAAAAAAAAACAATGGTAGAACGCGTTACAGTAATGTTTGGGTTCTCAAGAAATGGTGGTTTTTTCCCCCATGATGTGCCATTCGTGACTCACTGTCGTTTTCCGTCACTCCCATTTAAGTGCTGGAAACAGACTTGAGATTGTAGAAGTAGAAGTAGTAGTAGTAATAGTAGTAGTAGTAGTAGTAGTAGTAGTAGTAGTAGTAGTAGTAATTAATTGTTGTTCAATTTGTTGTCTGAAAGTCAACTTGATTGTGAGGAAATGTACATTATATACACTGCTTTGATATTTATAATTATCCATAAATAAATAAAGCAACAACTTTTCAACTTTACAGTGTTGCCAAGCGGGCAAGAACCATTGCTTCTCAACCCTCAATGTTTTGCATTCAGCTTGCCTGTAATTCCCTAACATCAACACATTCTGCGATTATGTTTGTCAATATTGCTAGTGAACTGAGAGTGAGTGTATGTGTGAATGTTATTGTACTCTCTTCGAAATGTTTATGTAAGAGTAAGAACAACAATAATAATAATGATGATAATAGGTATAAAATAAGACCTCCTGTCGATTGGGGTCTTCATAAACACGGGAACAATGGAATGGAAGGTGAGGGAACAGCGCGCTGGTCTGGTATCCGTATAGACAGGAAGAAAAACAATAGAAACACATGGTAGTACCGGAAACCTCACCACACCAAAGGTTCAAAGAAAACGATAAATATAATAAAAACAAAAATTATATATATGAAGAAAAAAAAACAAAAGAAGAGTTAGTTAGCCTATCTATACATGACATCACATAAACTTATCTTAACAGTACAACAGTGGTGCTTCCAACAAACTACCACTCACCATAAGGTTCCAAATACCTTACACGTACGTCCTTCACCCCACCAGGAAGGAAGTGACAGGCAGTGGTAACCTTAAGGCAGGCAGGCAGGCAGGTAGGTGGGAGTGAGTAGAAGCACAGGAAACCAACGATGAGTAATTGCTGGGAACAACATTGGCACATTCCTACTTTCTAATGTAAATGAGATGCAGTGTTTCCTCGACACTATTTTTCGGTCCTGTTAACTGTTCAAAAAGCTTATACCATAATTTTTCCCACCACTTTGTGAGGGACATTAATTTCTAGCTTCCTGTCATGGATGCCTTATTTTCCTGTATTTTGCATCTAATAACTGAGAAACTATGCGGTGCCTTTGTATTTACACATCTATACAAGTATCTATCTAGCTATCTATCTTTCCTTTTTCATCTGTCTATCTATTTATGCATCTGTGTGTGTGTGTGTGTGTGTGTGTGCTCCCCCTTTACCCCTTGTCACGTTCATAACACTTCACCATTACCACCCTATCCTCTTAGGCGTTACAATATTACTATAACACCATGTTACAGTATCAAATGGTATTACAATGAGTCTAACAAAATTAACATAGCTCATTATAAGGCTATTATGAATGTAAAAATGCATTCCTTTCAACTTACGTTTTATAGATCTACTAAATGTTTGTGGATGATTGACTTCACTTGTTTCACTGCATCACTACAGTAAACTAGAGGAGATACACACCTTTCTTCCCCTCACCACACCACTGCTGCTTCTCACGTATCTCGCTGCCCATGACTGACTGACGAGTGCGTGTAGGCGACGATACTATCCGAGTCATCAGTCACCACGCAGGGCCTGTCAGTCTCTTCTATCTCAACGCTGCGTCAACACTTCTCCTTCACATCAGCACCACCATCACCACCTGTACTTCCTTCCACCCAACACCACCATCTTCCTTCCTTCCTTATGTTTCTTCACTGCTAGCTACTACTATTGGTCCAAACTATTCCTCATAATTCAATGGTGGTAATAAAATCAATGGGTAGTGAAATCAGACTACTGATTTCATATTGCATGGGTAATGTAGTTGATTGTAGATGGTTAGTAAATTAAATAATCTCTGTAAATGTCATACAATGGCTATTTTATTATTTTTTCCCCAGGAGCAGCAGCGTCCAAGCGGCGGTGGCAGGATGTGAGGGAAATCAGCAGTTGTACCATGGCCCAGGAGTTCCTTCCGTTGTGCGATGTGCTCTTCAACATCATCTCACTGGCTTCCTACTTCTGTGATGTCGTGTTTGATGTGGTCACCATCTACACGCTCTATGACCAGAAGGAAGTGGTGTGGTTCACGGTGTCCCTGTCGTGCGTGTTGTTGTCCCTGGTTGTGTGTCAGCTGTGCTCTTTCAAGTGGTACCTGTCCAGCCTTAGGAAAGACTTGGCTAAAAAGGACTGTGACTTGAGCCTGATGATCCTGCTGCATTTTTTCCAGGGTGGTGTTCTATGGCGTTACTTCAAGCTTTTTATTCCTGTGGATCTGCGTTATGTGAAGCATGAGGTGCGCGATCTGTGTATGCTGCGGTTGGTTCATGCCTTCTGTGAAGCGGCACCAATGTTGCTCATTCAGCTGTACCTCATATGGCGCAAGCCCTCGCTCTCCCATCTCACTGACCTCAACATAGTCTCCACAGCGCTGTCACTGTTTAGCGTGTGTTGGGCATTAGCCTCCTTCAACAAGAATGTCCGCCGCCATAACGTCCACCGCCTTATCTTGACGTGGTTGGGTGTTATCTTCCAGTTTCTGTGGAGGTTAGGGACCATCACCTCCCGCTCGCTGGCACTCACCGTGTACGCCACTCTGTACGGTTACTGGGTGTTCCTGGTCATTGCCCTTCACTGGGTGTCAATGTTCCTGTGGCTCATCTCCCCGAAGAATGTGTTTCATGGAGAGAAAATGCCAATGGTCAAGAAAGTTGGTTTTTCTATGTTGATAGCATTTTGTTACATCTTTTGTTACATTAATTTACAAGAGATCAATGCGCGGCAGAAGATGGTTGCCTTCTATATTACTATGTTGCTGGAGAACGCCCTGCTGGTGGCTGTGTGGCTGGGTGGTTTGAGATCGTCTCCCTGGTACCAGTATCCCGTCACTGCCTTGGTGTTTGTCTCTTTTGGCTTTGGAGTTGTGTTTATGGTCTTCTACTACCAGCACTTCCACGTGAAGCGACTCAAGCATAACTACACTGTGTCTATCAACACCTACTCATCATGCACTGGTAAGGACTACACTCAAGGAATCTCTCTCTCTCTCTCTCTCTCTCTCTCTCTCTCTCTCTCTCTCTCTCTCTCTCTCTCTCTCTCTCTCTCTCTCTCTCTCTCTCTCTCTCTCTCTCTCTCTACACACACACACACACACACACACACACACACACACACACACACACGCACGCACGCACGCACGCACGCACACATACACACACACACACACACACGCACGCACACACACACACACACACACACACACACACACACACACACACACACACACACACACATACACACACACACACACATGCCAACACAGTAGTTTATATGTAGTTCAGTACTTATATTCCTTTGTTCTTCAAATTAAAGAAAATTGAAATATATTTCTTTTCATAATGTATTGAAAACTGTTTGCATGGTGCCGTATAAAAGTTTTTAGCTTTCCTTTTTTTCCCAATTTTATTCTTGTGAGTCAAGTTTTCTAAAAAAAAAAAAAATAGTAATAATAATGTGTTTCTCCTCAGGTTGTCAGATGGGTCAGTGTACAGACAAGTCCCACCGAATGCCATTTCCTTACTATCTGAACGAACTCTCTGCTAGTGACAACAGTACCATTGCCTCAAACCCTCAGCAGAATGGCACAGCGAAGCCAAATAATCTCCACACGAGTGAAGCACGAAGCAACTACCACGACCACCACCACCACCCTCACCACCAATCCCACCACCACAACCCCGCAGACACCCTCCACGTACCGGGAGTGTTCACGTGTCGCTTCAATCCAGGAATCAAAAGAAAAAAAAAGAAGCCCACAAGTTTTGTACCCCCGCCAGTGCCTGTCCTTCCTTCAATAGGTGTGCCAAATAACAATGGTCGCATGATGCCTTTTTGGAAACGCCCATTGCCACAGTCAGTCTCCAGTGACCACGAGGGTAGTGTGGGATCCAGGGTCAACATTCAACAGAAACTTCAAGAGAAGAAACAACAGCAAATCGCCGAGTTGCGTCAGATCGAGGAAGAAATCAAGGCTGGTAAGCTGAAGCGTCCTCATCCCAGTGACATATCTGAGTCTGGTACACTCCGTCAGCCCATCCCTCGCGCTAAGAAACAACCGTGGCTGAGACCTGAGCCACTGGAATACACATACCTGGTCGTGGAACCTTCTGCAGCGCCTGTGCCTGCTCCAGCTCACAGGAAGCATCGTTCCCAAACACCGGAGATCCTGCTGGCACCTCATTACCTTGAAAACACCAGGATTTATTACGATTACCAAGACCCTCGCTGGAAGTACGGTAACAATTATCATCTTCCCTCTGATGACATGAGCGGCTCCAGCTACTCCAAACATTCAATTAAGCGTCGGAATAGGAAGGTCGATAAAAATGCCGACAACAGAGACAAGGTGATCTACAAATCTTACAGGATCCCTTCTGACCTAGACAGTCAGATTTCCTTGCCTAGATCTTACACACTGCCTCGAGAGTTCAAATACTACCGAAGACCCAAGTCAAGAAAGGCTGTGAGAACTGACCACTTTATGGCTTCAACTAACTCTAGCGATGGTAAGTGGCAATGGGATAGGAGTACGTGGTAACTACTTTTCTTACGCTTGCTCAGAACTTTTCCTCATTATTGTTAATTCATGATGCCACACCAATGAAATAGAGTTCTCCATTTATCATATCTTTACTTATAATTGAGATTTAATTTTTAGATGCTATTTTGCATCAAATCATTAATTTTAAAGATCTAAGTTTGACTTGTTCTTGTTTAATCCTTTTATAGGAGATGTGGATTCCTGTGACGAGGGGGACCTGGACGAGTCACTCAGTCGTCTCAACAATGCTGTTCACTTTCATCTTAACCATAACCACAACCATCACCACTACCACCACCACAGCTTCCTTCACAACCACCATAACAATACCAGTAACAATAATCACGAGGCCCCTGAATCACCGCCCCATCCACAACATCCACTCCGGGCCCGCATCCACGCAGCCTTCCATCGTAGTCAAGCCAATACTCACGAAACCAAGTTATGAGGGAATGCGTCCAGCCCAAAGACTAGTGACGGGGTGCTGTTGCCTTGGCGAAAAAGTGTGACATTGCCTGACTAAAAGATGGTGGTAAAACAAACACTTGACAGAGGTAGTTCCAAGTGCCTGAAATGAGATCCACGTCCAGTTTAGAAAGCTAAGTTTTTGTTATTATTGTTGGTGTGTGTGCAGATAAGACGTGACAATAATAATGTTAGTAATGATGTTATTGTTAATGAGGCAGACATAACTACTATTTATATATCTAAATCTACAAAGAACGTCTGCTTGTGGTAACAATACCTTGTGCAAAGTGTATGTTTAGTTACACAGCTCACGGGACCAGAGACTGCTCCTTGCAGGACAAGTGATTTTATTGTGGTGCCAAAACAGAGTGATGCCATATTTTCAATTCTGTTCTCTGACTATTACATTGTGTGTGTATGTCACTGGCATTAATTTTCAGATATCACAGTACTGATTTTGAATATGAAACTTAGCAATGATATTTTCTGTGAATTTAGAAAAAAATTCAACTGTGAAAAGTTTTTTAAAAATTTCTTATTTTAAGAGTGGTTCGTGTTTGAAGACATGTTTCCTATATGGCCTCCGATGACAAGGGACTCAAGTCTTTTGTCTTCTCATATACTAACCAAAAATAACAATAAGTATGTATTTCTCAGAGCATTACCACTTTTATTGTTCTCTTCGTAACTGATTCTAATTAGAATATGATTTAGATGTATCAAAGAATTTATAGTGCAATTGGAGGAAAGTCCTCAAGTTCATATAATATTAATTTTCAAATATTTAGATCATTCGTATTACGTTATTATGTCGCCATTAATCTTGAAAGTAGGAACCATATTGCATGAAATTAACTGTTTTTTGCCGCACGTTGAAAGTATCGCTCTTCGTAACCGACCCACGGACTCTCCCTCTCTTCTGTTCCTCCCCCAACGTGGCCCACCTGTACTGCGGCCACGCTAGTCCCTGACGGCAAGGTGTTAGCGTCCCACACACGTGTAATGGCGACAACAGCTGCTCATCATGTAGGGCCACATTGTGTTCCTTACTCACTCATGTTAAGTATTGATAGGCATAAAGAGTAATTATTCTGTATGATAGAAATCCTGCTCAGGTTCAGAAATATTCAGCGGTGGGCCAATCTTATTACTTATTTTCTTCCTCCCCGAAACACACACACACACACACACACGCACACACACACACACACACACACACACACACACACACACACACACACACACACACACACACACACACACACACACACACATATATATATATATATATATATATGTATATATAGTTTATTGTATTTTTGTCCGTCCGACTGTTTTTGCCTATCTGGCAGCCTCAGCCTCGTTGTAGAACACACACACACACACACACACACACACACACACACACACACATACACACACACACACACACACACACACACACACACACACACACACACACACACACACACACACACACACACACACATACTGTATAAAAACAATGGCTCGGAACTTTGTTAAGTGCCTCATGATGTGTCATAAAACATGGTCTCCTCTTAACTGGCGCCGACTCCTCCGGGTTATTGTCATTCACTCAGGAATCTTTTCATCACTCGCTTCTTGGTGGCTGTAAGTCTTGCAATAAGGCTTTCACGTTGCCACCCTCTCCCTTCCCGCCGTTCCAGCACATACAGGCTTCCAGATGCTATGAACAATAAATGTAAATAATACTACATGCCAAATTAATAACCCTTTGGAAATTTTGAAGCACAATTTGATGCTAGTTGGTACGAAATTTCCACTGTTTACTATTACGACTTATTTCTCATCAAATGTTCAATTACCTCCAAAAAACTGTTAACCGCTCCTAGTAAAATAACTTTAATCTGATCCGTATAATTTGATTGGTAGTATAGTATGTGTGAGTAGCCTTCATGTAAAGGATGTTTTAATGTTTCCTCGTGCTATATTGAAGAAATAATGTGCTATACAACATTCAAGTTTAATTGCCAAATGTGTTTGCAGTCTGCTTTTAGGCACTGTACAAATGTATTATTGATATGTATTTGCAAGATAATACGCCTGGCTTCCCTCAGACCTTATACTATCATCACATGACTTGCTGTGACGAATTTTATATCTTCAAAATGTGTTTGCGATGTTTTTTGTGATTATTATTATAATTATATTTACTATAATAATGATTATAATAATGATAATTACTATCATTAATTTCAGTATCATTATTATTATTATCAATGCTATTATTATTATCATTATTATTGTTGTTATTATCATTATTATAATCATGATTATTATCATCATCATTTACTGTCATCACCACCACCATCAGCATCGTCATCATCATTTTGTTTCGTGTGTAAACTAATTCCTCACTGTTTAATGTTCTCAGAGAAAGCGTTACAATGTTACGTATATAAGGCTAAATGTAATATATAACGCACACTCTGACAATCATTTTAAATACTCTTCGTTCACGGGAGCCAGGCTGTTGAGATAATCTTGTAGCTGTCTGTGTGTGTGTGTGTGTGTGTGTGTGTGTGTGTGTGTGTGTGTGTGTGTGTTGTGTGTGTTGTGTGTGTGTGTGTGTGTGTGTGTGTGTGTGTGTGTGTGTGTGTGTGTGTGTGTGTGCGCTAGCAATCGTTCATTAGCAATATGCTTCATAGAATATGTAAAGTCTATAATTTTGCAATTTGATTCCAGTAGTGAATGTTGAAACATTCTGTACATGTTGTGAATTGTTGTATATACATAGTATATTTATTATTATTTTGATACAAATTTTGAAATTGTGACCATAAATTTATTCTTAATGTAAGAATAATACTATTGTTTTATAAGCAACTATTTGTTTGAATTGGCCTGTGTGTGCATATATCAATATATGTATATATACATATATATATATATATATATATATATATATATATATATATATATATATATATATATATATTGATATATATATATATATATATATATATATATATATATATATATATATATATATATATATATATATATATGTATATATATACATATATATATATATATATATATATATATATATATATATGTACACAGAAAGAAGAGAGAGAGAGAGAGAGAGAGAGAGAGAGAGAGAGAGAGAGAGAGAGAGAGAGAGAGAGAGAGAGAGAGAGAGAGAGAGAGAGAGAGAGTACTGTCAGAAGGGGACCGACATAAAAACATGAAATTTAAAAGAAATATGCTTTTCAATACTAAGATATTTATTCTTATACTTAACAGTGACCAGTGCTAAGTCTAATATATATTATCTGCGACATTAAAGCATAGACTTGGGAATTAATTAATGCAATGCCGTAAGCGTATATATTGTGATGGCAGCAGTTCGCCCCAAAACCATGCATTTCTTTGTATATCAACCACATGTCATGGTTAGCAGCTCATCGCAGCTCATTTCACGAGGCATAACAAATCAGTTCTTTGGAGTCATAGCTGGACGCGACGTAACCCGAGCCAAGGTCATCTGTAAAGACCACTCCACTGAGAGCTGCATTCTCTTCGATGGCAGTGTACTTATGCTCGATCTGAAGGGAGAACATAACACTTAATTATAACTGCAATGAACGTAAGATAATCATCACATAAGGAAAATAACTTATTGGAAAGATTTAATTATCTATCTATATATTTATCTATTGCATTTCAATTAAGGCCTGGAAGAAGAATAAAGGTTTAGAGACAAGAAACAAATTAACAATGGTATGGTGGCATTGGATTCCATAATGAAGGGATGAAGGAAAACTACTCTCTCTCTCTCTCTCTCTCTCTCTCTCTCTCTCTCTCTCTCTCTCTCTCTCTCTCTTACTGGATGATCTGGCTGAGTTGGATGCAGCTGCCACACGCGGGTAAACATGTCCTCACTCACGGTCACCACAGCACCCGTGTCATAAGCCACGTCCAGCCCAGTGATGCAGCGGACATGCGCGCATACCTTATGCATTACAACAATGATGTGAAATTTTAATACTTTAAGGGTTTTCAAACATAAATATCGCATCATTTTGTATTGATATTCGGTACGTGAGTGTCTTCATCATGGACTCACCTCTGCTAGGATTCGTCCATTCTGCATGTCAAAAATTCTGAGATGACCCGATAGAAAACCAGCCACCACCAGTCCACTCCACACGGCCAAACACGTCACTGGGGATCTAAAGCAAAACAGTTAATTACAAGTTGAAGTCCGTAAGAATTAACGCATTAAAAAAAAGTAAATAAATAAATAACAAATAAAAAAGTAATGTAGTTAGGTTACTTATAAGTCACTCACTCGTAAGTATCAATCTTGGAAAGTACGTCATCTCCTTGAGACACAACAATGGCTCCGTCATCGTCCCCACTCACTAGCACTTGTCCAATGGAGGCTAATGCGGTGATAGGACGGGTGTGCCATCTCACTATCTCTGTATTAGTAATAGTTCCATTCTTGGCCACGCGGAACATCACCACCTCTCCTGTATGCATCCCTGTATCGGTGCCACCACGGAACATTAATCAAATTCATTGTGATGCATCGGGATTATGGAACAGTATCAATACATAGTTTGGAATCGTAATACAAAAAAGCTGCACAATAAATGGGGATGCCTAATAAGGAATCAGAGGCAACACATTAGTAAAGCCTTACCTACGCAAATATACCCGGTGGAGAGAGCTGTAATTCCTTTCATGAAGGAGAAAGGTGAATCCGGAGGTGGCGTTGGTAAAAGATGGGCGTGGCGGAGCACTGAGCCATCCCAGTCATATATCAGGACTCCCTTAGTAGTGGCTAGGACTAAGAGGGGCCGCCCATGTATATTTACCCAAGCTGCCTGAAGAAAAAAGGCAATACAAGGTACATTGGGAAAAATAATGGTGACGAACAAGATAAGCGAAATTGCTAATTGCATCTCAGTATCTCAATAATTATAATTGTTTTCTACTACGAATTGGATCCAATGGTTATGCTCTCTTACATCTTGGAACTTTGCCTCTAACCTACGTCGTTCATTAATGTAGAGTCTTCATGTAAAATTACTATGTGGTGAATAACAGTAACTGGAGGCGAGAGTATGAGAAAATGATGCATGGAATCTGTATAGTCATAATATAGGATTAAGGACAGACGACTTTCTTGTATAATGGGGGGGGGGGGGGAGTTACACACACCTGCATAATAGTTACTCCAGCAGTTGACGAGGAAGCCATCTTGGCAATTACAACTCTTGGCTCGTCTCCGGAGTCATTAGTACACACCACGTTCACTTCTTCTTTATGCACCACTCCTGCGTACGTCTGCAAAGAAAGAAACACCATCCATTTAATTACCCTATTACTACATTTTTGATAGTACGAGACTTGAAAAATTATCATTGTCCAAATTTTCGGCCAGGCAGTATGACAGTTGTTTCTCAAGAGAATCAACATCCCAAAAAGGTTCGTGCCTGCAAAAGATTACAAGGAGTTTCAGCACAGGAACCACAAGCATAACATTTGCTGTAAAAGGTGAAAATTCGCCATGGAGACGCGAAGCAAGTAAGACACATTGACGGAATTAATGGAAGTAATTAAAGTGCATAGAGAACAAAATAAACTCCATTAATTGCTACAAGAACAGCTCCAGAAGCAGGAAGGGAAGAAAGAAAGAACACGAACTTCAGACATTGCTACAAATACATAAAGAAAAAATAAGGAGAACACCAGCTAGATAAGAAAGAATAACGTGACAATAATTGAAAGAAAACTAACATGGCAGTCATTACAGAATCAGGAGGAAAGGCAAGATATAACATATGATAAGACTGCGGATTCCATAGTGTGTGTGTGTGTGTGTGTGTGGGTGTGTGTGGGTGTGTGGGTGTGTGTGGGTGTGTGTGTGTGTGTGTGTGTGTGTGTGTGTGTGTGTGTGTGTGTGTGTGTGTGTGTGTGTGTGTGTGTGTGTGTGTGTGTGTGTGTGTGTGTGTGTGTGTAACAATTTATTATAAAACTAACCTTTCCATCCACTCTGACTCGACATAAATTGTTTGGCATGAGCGAGGCTGACGACTTGAGACAAACTGCTTTCTCCTTCTCGTACATGTTGAACGATGCTCTTGTTGTGACCTGCAAGTTAGATTCATTACCTTATTAATTTTCCCCTTAAGATATAATAGAACGAAAGAATATACTCTGATAAAACGATATGTATAAATACTATGAAAGGGTATAAGTAGGCTGAAGATGTTCGAAGAAGAAAGGAAAAAATGGAGCTCTTAGAAGGGCTGTACAATATATAACTCCTAAGTCAGAATGCTACTATGTATGTATTTTATCAGTGCATATACACACTTATATATACATGCATACTTGCTTCCTTATTACTCAGTTATTACGGATAATAAGTTTTTTAACGCTTTATGTTACGTCAGTGAGCATGGATTATGTCATATCATTATGCTTCTTTAATGGAAAGTTTTCTTATTTTTCCTCATTCAATATTTACCTTTCACAACACAATATTTCCAGACAGTGTTTAGTATAGTTATCGAGGCTTAGATAATACGGCCTCTACAATTCCAAAGAAAAATGTAGCTATAGAATCCCACTACTATTAATACCATTGTTACTTATATAATATAGTCTTATGACATGATACAGATAACACCAACGGCACCAGTTGTGAAATATAATCAATTAGTTACGTTTTAGGTATTTTGATGTAGTAAGTCTTGGTTAAACTTGACAATGATAGAGTTCACTTCCCTTCACACAGACTCACCTGTGTAATATAACCTGCAGGTGGCTGGTCGCCTAGCAACCTGCCACAAACACACTTATCTATCTATATAAGGGGGAGGTTACCAGCATATTTGTGAAGATAAAAAGAGTGTATTTCATTTCTCTGATTCCTGCTTTGTATTTTAACTCAAGACGTTTTTTTTTCTCTTTGTGTGTGCGTGTGTGATTTTGACATTGTAAGTGTATTAATTAAGTAGTTGATTATACATAAAATTCACGATTACACTGTGTTAAATTGTTGTAATATTACACATTGTCATGCTTCTGTAGTTGTATAATATAGGTGAACTGAAATATCTTACGCGAACACATAAATTAAATCTACGCCTAAATACGATAGGCGGAATAACCTCAAAATTATTATATAACATGATTCTCAAGTGAGCCATCAAGCATAAATAAAGTAATATGATTAAACAAGACAAGAATACTGATAATAATTAACAATCAAAGAGGAAATTAAAGTCATATTGATCATGCGCTCGTGGGAATCTTTTCATGTTTGTGATGTAAACCCAAAAATTTTCACTGTAACACTCACTGAAACCTTGCCATGATGGTGCTATTTTCCTTCAAGTGCGTGGGTTGTATAGGCCTATAGCATCACGTATATTGGCTTCAGGGTGATGTATAAAGCCGTGGTGTTAGGGAATGTGCTGCTGGTAGTGGTGTTGGGGGTGGTATGCCAAGCCGCTACCACAACCACCACCACAACCACCACTACTACTACTGCTACTACTACTACTTCCACTACTACTACGGCCTCTCAGCCACTCTCTGCCTCTACAGATGAAGGTATTATAGCAAACATTGTATATGCTGGTTGGTTTTTAGTACTGTATTTGTATATATATATATATATATTTTTTTTTTTTTTTTTTTTTTTTTTTTTGCATTTTGTTAAAGTTGATTTTTTGGGCTAGGTTTTCGTATGCTATAGTGTTCAGATGAAGGTATTATAGTAAATATATATGTTAGTTGGTTCTTAGTATTGTGTTAGAATATAATTATATATTTTTTTGGTTAGGTTAGGTAAGGTTAGGTTTTTGTATGCTATACTGTAACAGCCCAAGAAAGCCTAACTCTGAATGAATAAGGCCTGACTGTTGGTATATGTTAGGTTAGGTAGTTAGTTAGTTAAATAGTATTATATTCCATAGTTCTTTCTCTTAATCTCTATCAACTGTTATTAAGCTTAGTAATTATTTTTTTCGTGTGTGTATCCCATCATATGATTTCTCTAGCAAGATCCTTTGTTCACTCATGTTTTTTATTCTCTTACTACTGTAAGAGTTAATTGATATCCTCAACATGGAGTGGCTTACAGCAGCATTTATATTCTCTTAAATGTGATGTCCAGTCTTTGGCTATCTACCTTTTATGAAATGATTTGTTAATTATGCTTACATTGGTTCTCATTGGGAAGAATGCCTAGTCAAGGTTTACTCAAAGAAAGTGTTGTAGGAGAATTGTGGATATGAATGCTGAACCAGCCAGATTTGAGGCTAGTGTGAAAAGGAATGTGGTGTGTAGTGAGTGATATTATATGATAAAGAAATTGTTAGAAACTGATAATAATTTTGAACATAATCTGAGTAAAATCAGTGGAACAATTCACATATTTTTTATTATTTGAAAATCAATTGAAATTACTGTTACATGTGTACCGATTGTTTTTTTAACCTGCAGAAGTAACCCAGAGGGAGGTGCTGGCAGGGAGGCAGGTCTACAGCTACCGCTCGTACAAAGATGTTCAGATCTTCCACTTCTCAATTCCTCCTCATGTTTCACTGTCAGTGTACAACTTCACTGCCAATGACTCTCTGGCTTGTGAACCTCGCAACATAACTATGTAAGTTAGAGGATAAGGATCAATTATGAACATTATTATTGTATATTAAAATTTTGTTTATCTGGTTTACAGTGGATCAGCCTCTTGCTGACTATTGCATGGTAATAAATGTATGAACAATTATATAGTTATGTATGTATATATATATATATATATATATATATATATATATATATATATATATATATATATATATATATATATATATTGATTCTTTTATCATGTATTATATTATATATAACTCTTTTCACAGTTTTCTTCAAGCCCATAGCTACCCTGTCATCAATCCAGATGGAGCCATGTATCCACCTGGACTTTGGGTGAACCGCTCAAAAATGTATGAGGTTCACCTGCGGTCTGATCTAAAACCTGCTTTACTATCCGTCCAGTACCCTGTGGCTGGTGATTGGTTCATGGTGGCCTTTATTGATGAGGCTTCTAATCGAATCACTCAAGCTGTAAGATTTACTCTCATAGTTTCTAGATTTACAATCTTGCATCAATTTAATTTTTTATCTTATATTTTCCTTTATGTAAATGCACACACAAAAAATCTTACGTTGATATTTATTAAATCCTCTTCTTTGACTTTAGGGGTTGTTTCCCTCATGCCACTCCTGGTTGCAAGCCAAAGCAACTCATCGGCAACAAGGGGATGTTACAACTGTTGTGCCTGAAATTCACTCCCACCAAGAGATTCAGCTTTTCCAGATGATTGAGGTCTCACAGTACTACAGGTGAGATCAGTAGCTGTCTGTCCTTCAGAGAATTTTGTGTTAACTGATTAAGTGATAATTCTTTATTTTGCATATTGATTTATACAAAAATATATATGCATGAAGATTTTAAAATTGCTTACCACAATTAATGATTTAGGATCAAAGATTATTGTAGGAGGAATAGAGACAAACGGGAAGTGTAGGATCAGTGACATAAGAAAGGTGTTAGAAGGAAGAAAAATGATTGATGTAATATATATTTTTTCTTTAGGTTCTATGTGCCATCATCAACGTGGATAGTGATGGTAAATATCAGCAATTGTTTGGCTCCTGGAGATAAGAATGAATCCTGCCCCGTTAACATTGCCTTCAGAGCTCGTGCACTGCCAGATCCAGACTCAACAGACACAATGTAAGTTTGGTACTTTCTCGATTGATAGTTTTAATTTATTAGATTAAAACATTTTACATCATCAAAATTATTTTCATACATCATATTTGAACTGAATACTCATGACATTATTCTCCTATTGTATATGTTTTGGTTTTAGGTTCCACAGCTGCAGTGATGAAAATGATGGAAATCCTTGTGTTGTTGAGTTCATCCCAGAGGAAGAAGCTTGGCATTACCTGCAGCTTTCAACACCACCTGGTACACCTGTTCAACTAAGCATGGCTGTTAAACTACATTGTGAGTTATTATAAAGTACTTCAATCTAAGATTAAAGCACTCTATTTTCCACTTAAAGTTGTTGTATTTATTACCATTGAATCAGTATCATCAACGTCATCATTGCAGCCAGCTAGCTATTCAGATAGATTGATATATTATTTATAACTTGACTAGATTATTATTATTACTAACTAAATCTATTAAATGTATGTGAATTTTATTTATTTTTTTGGAACAGTTTGTGATGAGATAAGTGGCAGCAGTTATCATCTTCTAAGCAAGGTCAACTTAAATCAGCTGTGTCCAGAGGAGTCCAGTGTCGACTTTGATACAACTTTTACCATTTTCACCAATGACTCTGAAGAACTTAGTAAGACCACTGTCTCCCCGGAGGACTCTACAGAGGCAGAACACATTATATTTATGCCGGTGACCAAAACCAAACACCTTGCTGCAGGAAACTGTTGGCCAAGGTAATGCACAATTCATTAATGGACCTTATTTCTTTTTCATCATTGTAAATCTATTAGAGGTAACAAGAGATTCACAGAAAAGAGGCAATGGAGCTTCATTATTAACAGTATGAAGTTGTTGGCCTGTATTATATCAGCTTTAACTACATGACAGCTGGTCTGGTTTGTGTTCAGCTAGTTTGGGTTCTAATGGTTTGTCATGCAGCTGAAAATTTATTACACCTTTATACATGTAGAAATAGTGGAATTTGTTAAATGGGTACCTAAGGAAAACCTGGGGAAGATAAACTGTGGAAACTCGAATGTTACAGTGGCCCTGTGTCGGCGTAACGGATTAATTTCCACCACAAGCTCAAAGGCCACAGCAACACAGCTACAGCATGTGCCCCAACTTTACCTTATGTGATGTCATTGTTTACTTATGGGAGATCTAACTGCCTTTTGATCCATCTCTAAGACTTAGTTATGTTATTCTGTCATGTAACGTATAATGTAGACTCCTGTGGCGATCATCATTCACATCACTTTATCATTGTTCTGTTCCACAACTATTGGGTCTGTACTTGCAATAATTGAATAAGGCTTAGGATGTGATCGATTTTCTTTCAAGGTTCTAACAGAGCAAAAGCTTTCATACTTGCACGTACATACATACATTGGTAACCATCCCACTTATTCATGTTTTCTGTTTCAGGCACAATCTAGTCAAGAAAACGTTTGGTGGGAATTTTGTGTTCGAGTACGACCTCCCACCAAATGAAAATGGTTCCGTTCCTCTTCTTTTGGACATTAATAATACATCGCCAACTCTCCTCACATTTAATCTTGAGTCAGTCACTGATATCGGAGGAACGCTTGTGGTTGAACTGGCCATCTCACCATTTATTGTGAGTGTATAGTATATCTAATTCATGTTTTCTTTGACATGATGTTGACTTTGTTGTTGACTACTACATCACCTCCATAATTTAGCAAAGTATTTATGTATAGTTTGAAGCAATGGGGAGTTCTCTGCAAGCTTTATTCATATATCAAATGAAGATATAAAATATTGTTTATTTTCTTTGCAGAACAACAATAATACTCATAATATTAGTGTATCTGGATGTGTCACACTTGGCCGAAGAGAAGAACCGGGTGAGAATGGAGAGTGTACGTGTGGTCATCAGGTTTTAGTGAACACCTCCAGTCATATAACCAAGGCCACAAGCTTGTCTATTCCTTTCCCTGAGCCGGGATTGTGGTACCTCACCCTCAAGCCGTGGTGCTACTTAATGAATGAAAGGTTTGTTATTTATTAGATTAACTTGGCCTTAAATCAAGCTTCATCTAAACTTAATTTCATGTGGAAAGTTGTTTGATATAAATTGCCACAATCTTTTTCATATTGAATAATGTGAGACTTGATTTATGGAAATGAAATAATGTTTGCATCTTGATATTAATTTATTGCTGTTTAATGGAACAGTGAGATTGTGGAGTGCAGTGGACCAGACACCTCCATACTATTCCACATTTCATCTGCCTCATGTCTGGATGGAAAGTGTGGCACCTATGGCTCGTGTTACCAGTACATATCTGGTGGATTTATCTTCTCCACCTGTGTGTGTGATGCAGGTTAGTAATGGAGTAACATTGTTCCATTATTAAAGAAGTTTTTTTTATCACTTTCCCATTTGATATTAAGCTATAGAGGCATGTAGAGTGTAAAATGTACTAAAAGTTCAAATTGTTTTCTCCCATAACTCTTCATTGATCTATCATTGTACTTACTGACTGATGAACTTTTTCCTTGTTATTTTGCAGGTTACCGTGGGTGGGGTTGTACAGACAGCTCTCAGGCCACACCCATCTGGGAGCTTCTGTTGTCCACCCTCCTGCTTACCCTCTCCAATCTGTTCTTCTTGCCGGCAATCATTCTAGCATTGAAACGGAGATACTTTGCTGAAGCCTTAGTATATGTGTTTACTATGGTCTTCTCCACGGTAAATATATCATCTTGTATTGTATGAAGTCTGTCTGTGTGGAGTTTTTATAAGATTTTTTGACATTGTGTATATTTATTTTTTTAGTTATTCTTCTGTAATGTTGTGTGTAGAAAGCTCAATGATACTTGCTTTTGAAGGGGTTAAACAATATGTTGTAGTAAAATGGTCTTGCCCAATCAACAAATCTGGTACCTCATTTGATAGATATTGAGGCCAGTGCAAGATAAAATGAATTCTTTAGTGTGGAAATTTTGATAATCTTCTATTAGTTTTTATTGAAAATGGAAAGAACACAATTTCTTCTAGATAAATGTATTATATATTGCAAAACCAACTTCTGATTTCTTATGATGCATTGCTCTTTTTTCCTCAGTTTTACCATGCGTGTGACCAGGAGGCTTATGTGTTCTGTTTGATGAGACTGAGCGTGATGCAGTTTTGTGACTTCTACTCGGCAATATTTTCTTTCTGGGTCACACTCATTGCCATGGCTGACCTTCCCCACTCCCTGTACTCCCTCCTGCATGTAGCTGGTGCCATGGTAAGTCATTAGTTCTAAGTTAGTCCTTCTTTGCTATGTAATATGTATACCGTTCTTATGCCTTTGAAGTGGTATCTTTGACACAACCAGAAGAGAACATTGACCAATAAGAATATAACAAAATAGAACAGAATATATAAAAGAATACTGGTAGGCAATTCCCATACACAGACAAATAGCTTTTTTTCCAAACACGTACCTTGTCATTCACACTAATTATCGTCATTATCTGCTTCTTTGATTCCACTGCATGGCATAGGCCTCTTCTGTGTGTGTGTATGTGCGTGTGTGTGTGTGTGTGTGTGTGTGTGTGTGTGTGTGTGTGTGTGTGTGTGTGTGAGATTCAGTATACTCAAAACCTGATAAACCCTGGTCACATTTTCTTCCATACAACATTCCATTGCTAGTGATTGGCTTCTTTACAGATTGTTGCTCTTGGCGTAGAGTATGACCGAACCGGCTTGTGGGTGTTTGTTGTGCCCTCCGTCTCGGCCTTCCTCGTAATGACCACATCTTGGGTAAGGCATTATTCTAGACACTGAAAATTTTAATGCATTTGGCACAACTACTCCATACAATTAATGTGAATTTTAAATGATTTATCCCAATATATATACATATATACACATTTTTTTTTTTTTTTGTTACTATTATTTTGATTATTGTTATTTTTTTTTTCAGATCTGGCACTGTAAACAGAAGCAAGGGTGTTTTCCCAGCAAACAGTACTGGCTAACCTCACTCTTGCCTGGGGTTCTATTATCTGCCTCAGGGCTCATCTGTTATGCCTTCTTTGAAACCCACGACAACTACTACTATGTCCATTCTGTATGGCATGCCACTATGGCGCTTGCTATCCTTTGTCTACTACCTCCCCGGAGAAAGAAAGAGGGTAGGGATATGTCTTATGAGGCCAATTGTAATTTCTGTCATTATTCTCCTGAATGACTTTTCTACTTAAAACGCATACCTTGACATATGATAACTATTTTATATATAACTCCAGAGTCACATACACTGATATCAAAGTACAGTAACCAAAGATTTCTAAAGTGATAAGTATTTTTGCTGTCTAGTCACTAACATTTTTTTTGCTTAAAATATTTATTATTATCAAGTATTTATGAAATCACTATTTTTACTATTTCATTTTATCATTCTCATATGTTACAGTATATTCTCTCAGGTGATAATTAGTGTGCATTCAATATTTCAACAATAATTTTAGTATATTATGATTCTTTTTTTAATTTAATTATTTAATGTGAATATATAGTCATAGGTTTTAGAGGAGGGAAGGGAGAGTAATGTCTCCCCGAACCCTAATCGCCTTGTCTTGACTACCTCCTTCTATGGGGTATATAAGCAAGGTATATAGATAGATAGATGGATAGATAGATAGACATAGTTATTCATCTATGTTGTGTTTTTAATACTATGTCCTTGTCTTATTTACAGAAGTATGTTTAAGGTACCCATTCCTTTTTTTTTTGTCTATTGTTTCATTTCATAAATTGGCTTGATAGTGTATAATGTCATAGTAAATGTCACTGAATAATATGATTTAGGGACATAATACCTTTATTTGCTGTATTGCAAATTAGCGGAATGAAATTTTTTTATAACTTGAATTCGAATAAGTGCAAAATATCAAACAGGCGCAGAAAAAGAGTATTTAGTAGCTGTGACAAGGATATAAGAATGTGTTGATTCAATGACGCAAAAATAACTGCAGTTTGAGAAAGATTATAAACATCCTTATATAATGATCATAATCACAGCATGTGTACTGAACAGTTATAAGAGGCTGATAAAGACAATAAGAACGTATGTATTTTCCACAATGTTCTGTATTAAGTAAGTTGTTTTTGATAGTAAGGAAAAAGTACTCTGGGATAATATAATAACTGTTTTAGATAACATAAATGAATGTGATGTATTATTTGTTCATAATCAGTGCAGATGCAGACATGCACACGCGCACACACGCCTGCACACGCACACACACACACACGCACACACACACACACACACATACATAGCATAATGAATACTAGAAAAGCAAAATGACGAGGGTGAGGAAACTAAATTTGAAGAGAAAGTTTGAGGAAGTCATAGGAACAGGTGCTAGAGCTATTAGGCTTAGACTAAGGGTTCAAATTGCAGCAGAGATCTTAATAGGAAACTTTTAGACTCAGAGATTTTGAAAACTTCAAAAAAGTGTTTATTAAAATGAGTATGAAGGAAGAGGAGAGGTAAATTCTTAAGGAATTGAAGGAAGAGGCAAACCAGAAAAATTATACAAAAACAGCAGGAAAAGATATGTTTTTGTGAGTGATGGACAACAGGATAAGGCATTGATATGGAAAAAACAGATGTTAAAAAGAAAAAGAAAAAGAGAATAATAGAAGTCACAAAATGGACTAATGAAATTAAAGTAACGTATACTAACATGTTATCCTCCATCAATATTACCAATAACATGGATATGATTATCTAGTCCTTACTTCGCAATCAAACCTTTTCTGTCCGAGTTGCCTCCTCTTCCACTCAATTTGAAAGTGTCCCTCAAGGATGTGTCCTTAGCACCACCCTATTCCTTATTGTAATTAATGATATTATATATATATTCTTTACTGACAGTTGCTCGATCATTTCTTTATGTAGATGATCCTGCTTATCTATACCTCGGGGTCCTTCTTTTCAACACTCCAACATATTATCCAATCCACTATTTCAACAACTTCTTCATGGGCTACTAATCATGGTTTCCAGTTTTCTAATACAAAATTCTATTCTACTTTGTTCACCTGTTCCTGCTCAGCCCCATGTCTCTTTATGGGACTCCTTTGCAATTCCACTCATCTGGCAAGTTTATTAAACATTAAGGAAAATGTTCTCCAACATCTCTGCCAACTACAAACTCTTTCTCTTGTGTCTTGAGGTGCTGATCATATGACACTTTTTCACCTACATGTTGCCCTAGTCTTTGCTATTCTTGACTATGGATGTCATGTGTATTCCTCTGTTTCTGGTTCTATTTTTTAAGCTTACTTGATCCTGTCCATCACCTTGGATAACACTTGGCTCTTGGTGCATTGTGTTCCTCCCTAATAGAAAGCCTTTATGTAGAATCAGGTTCTGTCACTTTTCCCTCGCCACACCCTCCTTTCCCTTTAATATTTTGCCAGACTTGTAATACATCTCCTCTCTGTATGCCGCATTCTTCTATTTTGCCTTTGTTGCAATGCTGCTCAAGCTGCAGCTTTTTCTCACTCATCTCATCTCTCTCAACCCCCATCCGCCTTAATGATATTCTTACAGAAGCACCACATTCTCCTTACATCATATAATTGTCATCCTGCGACAAACCCATATTCTCCATTCAATATAACTATTTCACTATAACTAACCACTCTTTTCTTCCCCATACTTTGCCATGCTATTATGCTATTATTGCTTTGTTCTTCCATTTGCCCTTTAGCTTACCATAGTGCCATATGACCTGATGTCTGGCACTTACTTTACTCACATTAACTCATTTACTCACTCGGAATGTTAATCTGATTCATGTGAAGGTAATGTACTAAAGAAAAAGAAACTCATAATATACATTGTAGTAGTAACTTGACATTGTACGTAACCATTTGTCATGAACCATCCGTCCATACATTATACAAATTAAATTTTGCATCTAAAGGGGACATTACATGGGTTGTCTTTCCTTCACTTGTCCATCCTTGGGAAATAAAATATGTGCTTATACATGTATTGTGGATGGTATTGTCACATCTGTGAAACATGCATTTCTGGAAGTTTAAATTTAGTTTTGCATTGCACCAAGTGTTGTGAAGGAAAGTCGTGATGTAAAATACACTGGATCTTCACCACATGGATCTTGAAGCATAACCTGTAAGCAGAGTTAAACATTATAGCAAAGCTGGTGTTCAATGCAAATAAGACCGGGGTTTTTGAAGCATATGCTAAAACAGACTTGAATAAGTAATGATGAAAAGACAGTGATGACCGCTGCCATTACATTATGTGCCTACTGCCTGATGCCATCAGCATCTGGTTGTTTGGGTGGATGTTGAGGCATATATTGTGTGTGAAGGCGTATGTTAAGTGGTTTGTGTGTTGTTTATGTTAGTTTCAACTTGTAGTGCTGGAGTGGGTGATGTTTATAGTGATGATGACAGAGTGGGAGATTGAGAGTTGACGGGCCTCAACCTTCAATTTTGCTATGTTATCTATCGTTCCCTGCCACTCATCATCCTATTTCACTATTTCCCTTCACAAACACCCATTATTACCTGATATTCCTTAAAGCTGGTGAATTATAACATGAATGTTATCATGTGGTACTACTTTTGTGTCATATTGGTATGAAAATGTGATCGATTTAATTTAATTTAGGAAGCCATTCAGAACACATCCCTATTTTCTCCATTTAAATAATTATTTATATTATTTGTTTTCACACTATGTGGAATGTATCCCTCACACTTAATGAGGATCCACTGTAATTCATTGCATGTTGTCTTATCATCAGCATGTCTTTCATTCAATATGTTGAAGGAAATTCTCACCCTTGTAATGGCTTTCTTATCGTAGGTGTTATGTCATGCATCCTTCTTCCTTTATCACTCTCTATGACCATTGCTACTATGTCCTGTCTTTCCTATCAATATGGAAGGGGAACTACATTATCTCTTGAACGAAAGCCAAAAGTTATGGCACCACATAAGTCTGTGAATGTACCATGAGATGACGGAGGCAGCTTAAACAGGCACTCTGTATCATTAGAATCTTCCATTGTTATCATGTTTTTGCAGCCATTAGTACACAGCATTACAGTGTTATGAATATCTGTAATTGTGCTACAGATGCTGAAGTTACTGAGATGATAACATAGACATTGTCTGTTTCATGACAGCAGCAGCACATTGTGTTGTGGAAATAAATTCCTGCCAATGATTAACTTGCCACTTGTCTTAATCACTAGCATATTTTTATCTTGGATGGTGAAGAAAATGTTCACTATAATAGTGCCTTTACTGGTGGTGTTTGTATCCATTGTCACAGCTGAACGCATTCCTTTATATGTTTGGACTCCTCCTCACACTTAGAACAATCTTGTGTAACATTTCAGGCATTGACTCCCTGGATGCAAGATTAAAAAACATTGCTCCAGTCAACTTCTTGGTGCGAGGGGCAGCACTCTCCCTTCAACTCTAGCAGAGCTATTCTGTTTGTTACTACCTAGCTTGGGGTGATTATTGAATCACCTTGTCATTGACCATGAATAGGACAAAAAGTGGAAGCAAAGTAAACACAAGTTGCTGTTTAGAAGACAGAATAACAGAAAGCCATACTGAAAGATACAAATGTCTTGTACTTAGAAGCAAAACTGACTATCGTCTGTTAAAAGTCTGTTTCAGCTGGGTTCCAAGAAATGTTGGTATTACTTGAAATGAATGAGTCGACTCACTGGTCTATTCTGCTACAATATCAGGATACCATCGTTTCATGAAAGTCCCTGTCTGTGATTATTTCTATCTTGGCTCTTCTTTACTAAGCCATTGGCAATCCTTCTGGTCTGACCTCTCATATCGAATAATAAGCGCCATACGACCTATAACATCTAGCGCTTACTTTATTTGCATTTACTCACTCACTCTCAAATAATAAACTTCATGCAGCTAGACCATCCATCTCCTCGGTCAGACCCATGTCACATGAATAGACGATGGAAGACTTACTTGCACTTACATCATTGCATATGTGGCACACCAACCTCACTTACTCTTATCTTATGACACATTTCCCACTGAACTTTTGTATGACTTGTAAGACCCACCTCTCTGTATACCTCATTCTTCTATGTTCTTGTTACGTTACACTACTGCCAGAGTTGCAGATTTTCCTCACTTAACTTATATATCCTGATCCCTATTATGAATCACCACATTTCTCCTTAGATAATGTTATTTCCTTCCTATGACAAACTCGTATCCTTCATTTTTTTGCTATTACTAACCATTCTTTCCTTTTTGCTGTTTGCCTTTTAGCCTACAGCCTACAGCGCCATATGACCTCTGATGTCTGGTACTTACTTTATTCACATTAACTCACTCATTCTATCTCATTACAAATTTTGATTACTCTGAATGTCTTAATTTTGTTGATCTGTGTTGTTGTTACTCTCTACTTGAATTTTTAAATCAGTTTTTATTCTTTTTCCATTGATTATTAATGACTTATTGATTTATTAGTTGATCGTTATCTGATCTTCCATACACTGTTACTTATTTTTGTCATTACAGGTGTTTTTATTCATGTATGTATGTATTTATGTCCTAAATTGGTGTGGTGGCTATGTGGTACGGTGCTTGGCTTGGGTACTAAGGGTTGTGAGTTCAATCCTGGCAGCAGCTTCTTGGTGCGAGGGGAAGCTTTCTCGTTAACTCTAGTAGAGCAATATGGTCTTAGTTACCTAGCACGGGGAGATTATTTAATCACCTTTTCAGAGAAGAGAATATCGAGGAGGGTTTCCCAGACCCCTCACTCCGTCCCTTTAGGTCACCTTGAACAATCCACAGTGAGTGTGATGGTATTATTCTTGCAGCCACCTCCACAATAATATAAATAGTTACAGAAAGATCTATTTATATATTTCATTGTTAGAGTATACATTGATTAGTGATTATCAAAGAGAAATTAAGTCAATTATTTATTAATATCTTAACATCAGTTCACATCCTTAATTTACTCATTCATTCTGTACTCTTTATAATTGTTCACACATTTCCATCTTGACCACATTTAGTGCCCCACTTTAGTTTCAACAGTTTTTAAAATACTAGGAATGGGAATGCAGACATCAGTACCACAATCATTAGCACAATCACTAAGTAGTTAGGTTTGAAGGCATTGCATGAGGTGTTGAGAGACGGTGGACTCCAAAGAGGAGGGAAGGAACTCCTGGTAGTGTGTTTTCACCCATCTTGGATACCTACCTATCACAACAAGACTCTAAGCATCTGTTTTATGCTTCATATGATATGTCATGCAGGTTAATTTAATGTTCATAATGATTCTCATTGTTTCAGTAAAAATAGTCATTATTATGAGAAATGATAATAAAAGTTTGAAGGTTATTAGTTTTTGGAACCAGATTGCCATTTTCTAGTTGAAATTATGTCTCATTTTATACACATATATGTGTTTGTGTATATATATATATATATATATATATATATATATATATATATATATATATATATATATATATATATATATTATATATATAAGATAACATATATGTTTCTTTTTTTGTGGATGGGGAAATTAATTCAGTTATATGTTTTTGATGTCTTCCTTTCCTTGAAATGTAGGTAAAGATTATCAAATCAATGCATTGAATTTGTGAATGTGAGCAGCAGGTGAGTTTATGTGGGAGGTTGTTGTCGTTATTCCTATTTTGTCTTACCATTTTATTTCTGCTTATTTCATGCATGCTACTCAGCATGATGACACATTGTATGAGACTATCAGCTATTTGATTTTTTTTATTATAATTATCATTATTATTATTATGATTATTATTATTATTGATTTTATATATTATTATTATTATTATTGTTATTATTATTATTATTATTATTATTATTATCGTCATCATCATCATTATTAAAAATACGACCACCGTATTCCCTGCGCCTAAAAATTTGACCCAAGGGGATGGAGCGAGGGGTTAGGGAACCTTTCCGCCGTATACTCTCGAATGAAAAGACACGGCACAGAGGGTGAGGGAACCCTAAATGCCTTGTCTTGGCTACCCTCTTCTAATGGGGATATAAGCCAGGCATATGAATAGAAGATACATTATTATAATTATTATATTGTTACTATTATTATTATTATTATTATTATTACAATGATTTGCATAATTCTTGTATGATTTCCTTAGAACTCACCTTTTCATAGCAGAACCGTATGGTCTATTGCCACCTAGTTTTTTTTTGGGGGGTGGCAAGATTATTGAATCACCTTTTTTTCATTACATTACACTACTTGGAATAGAAAGAAAATGCACTGCTGTATTATTTCAGAAGTGTGTGATGATGAGGAGGAGGATGTGGAGCCGCTGTCGGAGTGTGAAGCTCAGCCTATTATGGCCGAGGCTCACCACTACTCACCTGTGTCATGAATACTTAATTAATCTATTCATATAACCTAATATTGAGCCACAAACTATTTATTCATATAACTTAAAATTGAGTCACTCTGTCAATTGTTATGTGTACTCCTCTGCATTCTTCGGTATTTTGCAATGTCTAGGGAGTGTGTACGAGTGTCTGATTCTGTATTGTTTTTGTACTATATAGTTGTCACTTCCTTCTTACACTAACTAGGAAACTGATATTTTAGAACTACCACTGCTTGCACACTAGCTTTGAATGTGGTTTTATGTTGCAAAATTATTAGATTCTTTATCTTCAAAATGCATTGCTTATGTGTATGTGTTTATGATCAATTGATATGGTAAGGAATATCCATCTTACATTAATGGTCAACATCGGAATTAAGATTTTGACCATTCACAGTTATACATAAGTACATATATTCTAAGTCTTCCTCATCCCACCCTGTTAATTATAAGTTCCTATGTTTTTTTTTATTTGCAACTTCCAGCAATCATCATCATCTCTTTTAACTTCATCATCATCATTATTGTCATCATCTGCACCAAATGCAGCTGTAACTTTAATTGTACGTCCCTCATCTTTTCCATGCAGATCAGTTTGTGGCATTGGTTTTACCTGTTTATTTATCAAATATTATAATACAAAGTAAATTTACGCAGACAGCATATACTCTACCTTGTTATCTATTTTCACTCATTCTCTCCTAGTAACCAAACCAAACCATCTCAAGACTACATTGCATCACCTCAACCACAATGCATTATATCTCCGTTGCAAGATATGCCATGCCTTTCACATACACAGTCATTACTCTTTCACTATCAATTCTGTTCACTTCATTGGCACTTTTTGTATACTATTTTCACTTATTGATTCCTAGACATTTGCTTTCCATTCCATATTCAAATCTTACTTGTATATATCAGTCTTGAAACTGTCATGTTATCCAGTATTTTTTTCTCCTTTATTTCATTACCATGCTTATTCCCTTCCTATCACAATGATACTTAATAATCCTGCCACTTTCCTCTGTTCCCAGTTACAAACCCATTTTTCATGCTGGAAACAGTTTTAGATATACAAATCAATAACCTTATACATCTAGAGTAGCCCATCCAAATTTTGGACATTCTTTCTGGGATGAAAACAATGTTATCGATTTTTCTAGCATGCAAATTTTCCATAACTGAAGAACAGACTCATAATATGTATCCAACAATATTTTTCTAAATATGCGCTGCTACCATGGATGTTCTGTACATCATAGATATAACCACTTGTTGGGGGGCATATTTATGAATTATAGTAAGTTAAAATACATCATCCATTAATAGTTACTTATTTTGAAATGTTTCACAAATAGGGTAAAACATACAATTGAATCATGAAGTCAAGTGCTGCTGCGTGTAAGGTAAATGTTATCAACCTACAGTAAGGTGATTAGAATGTTAAGACGCAGCTCAGACCTCACTGTTTGATTTTTTTAAACTTTTTCAAAATAGGTAATTTTAAATGCTCATGTGATATTTATTGTAGCAAATGGTAAGATTTATGTTACATTGTCACAGTGACCTGTCTATTATGAATCTCGATACCTGATATGTATAATAGTGTAGCAAAACAGTATGAGAATAAGTATTTTGAATTCTTATTATATTGATGCACTTCAAATGCAGAGTAACAAAGTGTCATGAGATAGCCATCCTCCCTTATGCATGTGTCAAGTGAACTGGAAGAGCTATAAACAGTGCATGGGAATATTATACTATTTTCCAGATATATTTCTTTGCTTGATTGGCTTACATGACCACTTCAAAAACCTATGTTATGTTATGTTATGTAGTATGTTAAGCATCTTTATATCAAATAATTTGCACACAACATTTAACACACACACACACCTGAAACACCAAATCATGATAAAGTACAATTAACTTGCAATACGAGATGAAGTAGCACATGGATAATTTCTTGTCTTGTCATTTACACCTAAGGGAAATATTTAATAAAAAGTCAATTAGATTCAAGAAGGTTAAGAAGGTTATCCTTTTTTTTTTTTTTTTTTTTTTTTTTTTTTCCCACATTTTGTATTATTAGTAAAAGGTGAAATAGATGGGGGAAAATAATCATTCCATACATTACCTTGGGAAGGAACCTACAGGTAATATACATTTTTATTCAGGATGGCTCTCCATATAATTATTTTTTTATGATAAGAAAAAAACATTGAATTTGGGCATGCATCACATCTTCATGGTACTATCATTTGCAGACCAACTGTTGCAGACCAAGGTACTCCCCACCCTGCTGGCCTACACTGTCTACCAGAACTCAAACTCATCTTATTGTGCTGATTAGTTTCAGTATTTCATTGATTATCTTTCACCATCATATGATTATACAAATATGACTGCCAGAAATATATTTGATTTTTATTTCGAATGTAACTATGTTGTATACTGCTGATTTATTCAAAAGATTAAATGTTGTAATGAATAGAGTGTTTTTTTGAGGTTGATATATTTGAAGTACGTATTTCATTATATTTCGTAATGAGTAATGACGCATATAGCACTTAAAAGGACAAAGGTATTTAACAACATTTTATCTCGCAGTTCAGAAAATATTATGTTGCTTGCTTCGAACTTCAGTACAGGTACATAATTTTTTTCTCTGAAATTCTGAAAATCGGAAACCTCTAAAAAACAATAAAAAGAAAATAGATGTAGTTTGCAAAATGTTAGGCTTTTCTGAGGCGGGAAGGACGAGATTTTGGGCGAATACAGACCATGAATATCATAAGGATGGCGACATTGATCTAACCATTTCACCAGTATCCTCATCATGTATATATATATATATATATATATATATATATATATATATATATATATATATATATATATATATATATATATATATATATATATATATATATGGACTTTGCCAAGGCCTTCGACAAAGTTGACCATGGCCTTCTCCTCCACAAACTAAGAGGCCTTGGCATAACAGGAAACCTCGGAAAGTGGATCCAAAATTTCTTGACAGGCAGGACACAAAAGGTATCAGTCCAGGGGCACCTCTCAGACCCGAGTGATGTGGTTAGTGGAGTTCCGCAGGGGTCAGTGCTGGGGCCTCTGCTATTCCTGATCATGATCGGAGCCATAGACAGGGGACTCAAGCATTCCTGGGCTACCTCTTTTGCCGACGACACAAGGGTAAAGAGGAAAATAGAAACAGAGGGAGATGTGGCCCTGTTGCAGGAAGACTTGAATCACCTACTAGACTGGGCTGACACAAATATCATGGCAATGAACAATGACAAATTTGAACTGATTAAGTATGGCCCTCTACATGACATCAAACAAGACACCAGCTACCAGGCCCACCACCAGACCATCAACCCAACTCAGCACGTGCGTGGCCTGGAAAGCACCTTCTCCCAGCACATCATTAACATCACCATCACAGCCAAGGAATTGACCGGGTGGATCCTCAGGACCTTTCACACCAGGGAGAGGACCTGCATGCTAACACTATGGAAGGTCCTGGTCCTCCCCAGGCTGGAATATTGCTGCCAACTCTAGTCACCACACAAGACAAGGGATAAAATGAAAATAGAAGCTGTACAAAGATCCTTCACCAGTAAAATCTGCGGCCTCCAGCACATGGATTACTGGGAGCGTCTACACCACCTTTGCCTGTACTCACTGCAGAGAAGGCGTGAGAGGTACAGTCCCCTGGAATCCTTACAAGGCTCTCCCTAACCTTCACACTGATCGCACTCGCAGGGAGAGTATAACCATTAACCAAAATAGCGAATCAGGCGATATATGTCAACCTCTTTTTTCATGGGATCTGTCATTGGCTGACTTCCAGTGACCCGTCCTTCATCTTAATCCTCAAATAATCCTCCATATACTCTCTCTCTCTCTCTCTCTCTCTCTCTCTCTCTCTCGATGAAAAATTGACTTGGAAACCACACTTATTAAGTTTACGTACAAGAATATCACAAATCACAGGTGTTTTATACAGGTTAAGAAGTTGTTTAACTCCAGAATGTATTAGATTGGTCTATATGTCAACAGTTTATCCACATTTATTATATTGCTCAGTTGTTTGGGGGGGAGCTTTTAAAACTCTCTTAGATGATTTATTTATTGCACAAAAGAAAATTATACGAGTTATGTATTTCAAGTCAAAATTTGCACATACAAACCCTCTCTTTAGGAAATTCAAACTTATAAAACTTCCTGATATAATCTTATTTCAAACATGTCTTTTCGTTTACAAATCCCTGTATATTTTCCCTATAAACACATCATTTGAGTTTCCTTCTCACAATATCAACACAAGAAGGCCCATGGATTTAAAAATACCTCAATGCAGAACTGTACACGCCCAGAGAAGTGTGAGTGTGAGGGGCGCGTGGTGTTGGAACAACCTCCACCAAGACATTAATATTACCACTTCAGTTAACTTATTCAAAACTAAAATAAAGGCTTCTATATTTAGTAACTATGAATTATGAAGATGGACATTATTATGTAAGTTTTTGTTGTATTATATGTATCATAGACTCCTATACCTATGTACAGGAGTCTATATATGTATGTATGTGTAAATTATGTATGTATGTATCCACTGTAGTATGTGAAGGTGTATGTATTTATGCATGTGCATATGTATGTGCATGAGTGAGCATGTGTTTCTATATTTGTAATTTTCATATGTTTGTAAGAATACGTTTATGTATATATGAACATATGGTTTTTTTTCTATGTCTATGTATGTGTTACATCTGCAAGCATATGTAGTATATACGTATATTTTGTGTGTATATATGTATGTATATGTATATGTGTGTATGTATATGTATGTGTATGTATGTGTTTTATGTATGTATATGTGTATGTATGTGTATATGTATGTGTGTATGTGTATGTATATGTATATGTATGTAAGTATGTGTGTATATATGTATATGTATATATGTATGTATATGTGTATGTCTATGTATATGTATATGTATGTGTATGTGTATATGTGTGTATATGTGTATATATGTATGTATATGGATGTGTATGTATATGTACGTATATGTGTGTATGTATGTATATGTATATGTGTGTATATGTGTATATGTATGTATGTATAGGTGTGTATGTATGTATGTATGTATGTATGTGTATGTATATGTATGTGTATATGCATTGTATGTATGAAGTACTTTGATTTGTGTCTACGCTTATCTTGTATGTGTATGTATGTAAAATATGCATGTACATATGTATGTATGTGTGTATGTAGGTATGTATGTATGTATGTTCATGTGTGTATGCAGGTATATGTATGTATAAATGTAATGTATATATGTGTTTGTAGTACGTATGTGTGTATGCATGTATGTATGTATGTATGGATGGATGGATGTACGTATGTATGTAAGAATTACATTTATGTTTGTTTGTATGTGTGTGTATGTATTTAATATTAATTGTGTCTATGAATGTGAATGTATGTATGATGATACTATATTTGTGATTTTGTTATGTTGGATATGTTCACAAATGTGCGTATGTTTCTGTGTATATATATACTGAATTTGGTTTCTTGGATTATGTGTGTATATTAATGTATGCATATGTTTATGGGTAAAATGTATATTCTACAATGGATTATATTTAGAAGGTCTTTAGTTTGTGAAACATTGGCGTGCGTTTATGTTTATATTTTTTCAAAACTGATCAGGTCTGTATAAAAGCTGCTGCTTAACAGACCTAGCCTGATTGCAGAAATTATTGTATATCAATATATTGTAAAAACACACAAAAAAAGGCCAATAAATATCAGTATCAGTATCTCTCTCTCTCTCTCTCTCTCTCTCTCTCTCTCTCTCTCTCTCTCTCTCTCTCTCTCTCTCTCTCTCTCTCTCTCTCTCTCTCTCTCTCAATAATTCTAACATTTATTTGTATTCACTGACAGTCACTGACAACCACTGACAGAAAGATGAACGTGAGGGCGGAGCTGCAACCTCTTGAATGGGCGGAGTTATGGCCTCTTGGGGCAAAGCTCATTTCCTCTTACCTCGATAAAGCATTATTATTTATTTATTTCATTGCTTCTACTATAATTTCACATACTAATTCACACGTAATAATGATGTTATTAAATTATACTGGTGTTTATAGTGTATAAAAGCTGTTATATTTTGTTTTATCTGTAACGATACATCGATATATCCATATATCGAGGTTAATCTACCAAGCCACAGACAGAAAGATGAACGTGAGGACGGAGCTGCAGCCTCTTGAATGGGCGAAGTTATGGCCTCTTGGGGCAAAGCTCATTTCCTCTTACCTTGATAAAGCATTATTATTTATTTATTTCATTGCTTCTACTATATTTTCACATACTAATTCACACGTAATAATAATGTTATTAAATTATAATGGTGTTTATAGTGTATAAAAGCTGTTTTTTTTTATTTTATCTGTAACGATACATCGATATATCCATATATCGAGGTTAATCTACCAAGCCACAGACAGAAAGATGAACGTGAGGACGGAGTTACAGCCTCTTGAATGGGCGGAGTTTTGGCCTCGGGGCAAAGCTCATTTCCTCTTACCTCGAAAAAGCATTATTATTTATTTATTTCATTGCTTCTACTATATTTTCACAGCCTAATTCACACGTAATAATAATGTTATTAAATTATAATGGTGTTTATAGTGTATAAAAGCTGCTATCTTTTTTTTCATCTGTAACGATACATCGATATATCCATATATCGAGGTTAATCTACCGAGCCAAACATGACATAACATGAGTGTTATGTACGGTAATGCATCATATTTATCCTTTCTAAATATCCAATAACAGCATTTGCCTTGTATTCTTTTACTATTAAATAAATACAGTAATATATATTATTACATTTTATGCAGTTATTCTTACCTAATAACATCTGGAATTTATTCGAAAATATATCCTGATATGAAACTACATATGCCCCATGGACCCTCCTCCCCAAGGTTAGAGGCCAACATGTCGCTATTTACCACAACTTCCCTAACATATTTCAATCATTATGCTTGTTTTGTTTTGTTTTTTTATCAAAAGCAACATATAATGTAAAATCTAAATATACAAATAGGTGTGTGTGTGTGTGTGTGTGTGTATTTACCTAGTTGTAATTTACAGGGTTCGAGCAAGGCTCATTATGTCGTCTCCATAACTATATATTTATCCAACTTTTCCTTAAATGTATGCACACTGGTTGTTGTGACAACTTCTTCACTTAAGCCATTCCACATATCCACCGTTCTATGAGGAAAACTGTACTTCCTGATATCCCTCAAACACTGACTCTTCACACTCTTCTTAGAATGCCCTCTCGTTCTTCTGTCCACACCTCCAGTTACCGTCACCAAATCCTGTCTGTCAATCTTCTCTATGTGATTTACCATTTTGTACATAGTAATCATATCTCCTCTTTCTCTTCTCTCCTGCACTGTTGGCAAACTCATTTCTCTCAATCTCTCTTCATAGGTTAGATCTTTCAATTCCGGCACCATCTTTGTAGCTGTTCTCTGAATCCTTTCCAACTTCCTTATATCTTTCTTCATATGTGGTGACCACACCACCGCTGCATATTCCAACTTAGGCCGTATCATGGTGGTTATAATTTTCTTCATCATACTTGTATCTAGATAGTGAAACGCCACCCTAATATTTGTTAGCAACCCATACGTTGAGCCAAATATCCCATTTATATGCCTTTCCGGGGACAGGGTGTCTTGAATAATCACTCCCAGATCCTTTTCTTCTTTACTTTTTGTTATTAAATTGTCCCCCAATTTGTAATCCCATGTGGATCTTCTTTTACTCTTCCCCATCTCCAATACATGACACTTTTTAGCATTGAATTCCAATTTCCACCTCAGGCTCCATTCATGAATCTTATCCACATGTCTGCAACTCCTTACAATCTTCCTTACTCTTTGCTACCCTCATCAGCTTTGCATCATCTGCAAACAGATTTATATAGCTACTCAAGCCTTCCTCCATATGTGTGAGAGAGAGAGAGAGAGAGAGAGAGAGAGAGAGAGAGAGAGAGAGGAGGATTATTTGAGGATTAAGATGAAGGACGGCAGATCCCATGAAAAAGGAGGTTGACATATGTCGCCTGATTCTGGCTCGCAGATAAAATCTTATCTGAATTTATCCTTTTTAATTACGTTATATAATTTTAGCTATTATACTCTAAAAATTTTGGTTTTACTTTAAAAAATTGACGCATTTAGTTGCATTCAGTGTTAAAAAAAATATTATATGGGTCTCACGGAAATACATTTGAAAATATTTGACTTTCATGGCTCTCTCAGTCAAAAAGGTTCCCGACCCCTGACCTAACCTAACCTAGCCTATCGAAAAAAAAAAAAAAAATCATACGTGGTTCTGTCCTGGAGGGTTTTGTTCTATCTATTTTTCCTAGGGTGTTTTGTAAAACTTTTAAAACTGCAGGTAGCAGTAGAGTCCATAATTTCATTTGTGCAGCCAAGTTCTTTGTTTATTTGGGCCTTGCATCGACGATAAAAAGCATATCCTCATATATGTATTTACTCATTCTTATCTTAACCAGTCATCATAAAAATATTCATTGTTATTTTTTTATCGTTATTTTCACTCTTTTTAAAACTTTTATTGGTTAAATTTCATGTTAATCAAACCAAATGTTTGCTATGTGTAGCGCTTTTTTGACATCTTACGCCACTGTCTCAGACTCGAACCTAAGCTCCGCGTCTTAGCTGGGACCTTGTCCTAGCTTAGTTAAGGCGAGGTCTTAGGATCAAATCTTAATTCTTTATAAGTATGGGGCCTGCTGGTATACTCTCCCTGCGATCAGTGTTAAGGTTAGGGAGAGCCTCGTAAGGATTCCAGGGGACTGTACCTAGTGATCTACGTGTGGTATCTGATCTAGGGCTCCAAGTGAATCACCACCCAAGAAAAGGACGACTGTGCTACATTAAGGGGACACAAACCATCACCCAGAGAATAGCAACAGTAGACCATAATTCATTTACAAGGAACGGGCTCGTCTGTTCAATGCTGTACCAAAGGTCATCAGTGAGCTGACTGGAGTATCCACTGACTGCTTAAAGCGTCAGCTGGACAGATGGCTGACATCAGTGCCTGACGAGCCCCCAACGCCAGGCTACCCCACCACCGGAACAAATTCTTTGATGTGTCTGCACACCATCAGAGAAGCGGAGCTGCCTGGTCACAGCGGAGGTCCACCTTAGCTGCGCCCTGGGAGGCGAAATTCTACAAAGTATAAAAAAAAAAAAAAAAAAAAAAAAAAAAAAAATATATATATATATATATATATATATATATATATATATATATATATATATATATATATATATATATATATATATATATATATGATGAATCACGAACCTGGATTGTTACTGTCAACAACTATAGTGTGTGGAGGCACGTTACGTTGCATTATAGCTACACGTATGAGTCACGTAACGATTCACCCACCCGTGAGTGTGTATTTAAATTTAGGCGTTTACATGTAATGGCAAGACCACTTGCCAAGATGCAATGACTAGGCAAATTCTGACCAACATATCGCAAACACTTTCAATATACGAATTTCTGCATTTGCGAGTGTTTTGCCTCTGGTCATGTAACCAATCACAATTCAATGAATTCATTCAACTTCAGAATTTCATTTATGAAGACACTCAACGGGATAATATTTCGATTAAATAAGAGGAAAGTAAGACGTTCAAGACCATAACAGTTGTAGAAAATTATAGGATTTATAATATATATGTTGTTTTTGGTATAAAAGTTAACCAAAAACAAGCATAAAGCTTGAAATATATTAGCGAAGTATTGAAAATAACGAAATGTGGGCCCTCTGCGTGGGTGGAGCGAAGCGGATGTGTGTGTTTTCATGAAAAAGAATCGGTATATATTTCGAATAAATCAGAGGAAAGTAAGATGTTTGAGACCATTATAGTTGATTATATACATAAGAGTTATATTATATATATTGCTTTTAATATAGAAGAACACCAGAGACAAGCAAAAAGATTGTAATATATTAGAGAATTGTAGAAAATAACGAGATGTGGCATTCAAACCTGTGGGTGTTGATGTTTCAATGCATTATGTGGTTGTGGCTTCGACATACAATTGTTCCCTTTTTCCAAATAATAAGTAAAACGCATATTATATTGTTTACAATTATTTCCATCAAATTAAAGTAAGAAATAAGATGTTTGTATATTGCACACAAATAAAATTTAGACAATGAAGACAGATCCAGTTTCGAACACAAACATTTCACTTGGAGCCCGCACTCCAGATACGAAGCAGGGTTGCCAACTGGCATTTTTCACTGCCAAATTTTACAATTTTTGGCAGTAAAACGAGTGATTGGCAGTGGAAAATGATAACTTGGCAGTTTGGCAGTAAAAAGTTTTAATTTGGCAATCAACAAACCAAGTGAG
>JAXIVD010001028.1:82500-90000 GCA_036785275.1 Cancer borealis
CAAGCTTCCACAGGTGCTGCTGCAAATGCAGATGATTTTAGATGGAACGAATGTGAGGATTTTACTCCAACTATGCCCGTGTTTGCTGGTGTTTTGCTGTTTCATGCAGTATCACACCCTCAAGATATTCTAAAAAGAAGACCTGGTACGGGACTCTACATTCGACGGAGGGCATCACACCAGTCGCAAGGTAGATATAATTTATATTGTACTAACAACAATAGTGTTACTTTCAAAATTCACTGAATACTCATTTTACACAAATTGTGTCTGGGTGAGTGTGTAGGTGGTAGGGGAGGACAGCTGTGTGTGTCTACGGCCTAGGCTATCTCCCCTTTCCTTCTTATCGCGGAAAGGGGAGAGGCAGTGTGTACACAACAGCCTACTCTCTCTCTCTCTCTCTCTCTCTCTCTCTCTCTCTCTCTCTCTCTCTCTCTCTCTCTCTCTCTCCACATACACACGCACACAGACACACATACACACACACTTCTTATAAGATATGTTTATATGTGATCTCTTTTCTTCCAGAGTTTGCTGAGGCAACATTCTTCTTTGGTGCAATGCAGCGCAAAATTCTACTGTTTGTAGAGGACTAGAGGAGTGAGGACATGTCATCGCGCCAGAAAGTGTTGCCACATTTTTGTTTGTTTGTTTTGTTTTGCTCTCACTTATTCATGTAGCTGAGTTTTCATTTTGAGTTATGATTATCTAACTGGTTGAGTCTGGTGACTCGTCTGAGGTTACAGGACTTGTCATCGCTCTAAAAAGGGCTGCCAGATTTTTGTTTGTTTATTTTTGTTCTCTTTTATTCATGTATCAAAGTAATGTAATTACAAGAAACATTTATCAATGATGTCTTTATTTTTAGTTACTTGTAATAAAAAGCAGCAGTACTGATGACTAAGGTACTACCATGGATGTCTTTTCATTTGTAATAAAACATAGACTTGGATTACTGCAATAATAAAGAAATAATTTAGACAACACTTACAAGTACATCACTACTCCTCACGGGTGCCTGGGTAGGGAAAGAGTTCCTCAGAAAACTCTTGTTCCTCGGAAGACAGGAGGAAGTCTTCGTCTTCTAAAAGTAATATAATACTGGCTCTTGATGAATGCGAGTCAGATGGAGAGGGAGGAGGGGGTCGGGGAGGTGAGAAGGAACCTTGTTGGGCAAGTAGAGAGATGTTTGACGGGGAAAGTTGAAATGATACGTGCGGGGAGGGAGAGTGAGGTGATAAAGATGGCTCAGGTGACGTAGGATGGTCAGATGATGGAGGAGGCTGAGGTGATAAAGATGGTTCAGGAGGAGAGTGAGGGTGAGGTGACGAAGGAGGATGAGGGAGTGGAGATTGTGGCAAGTGGGGGGTGGGGAGTTGTCCGTCCATCACTAAGTCGCTACTGATAGAAGCACGTGGTTCAGCGCGATGTTGCTACCATGGTGAGTCTTGGATTTGTGTCATCCTTCCCATTATTTTCATATAATTATATATATATATATATATATATATATATATATATATATATATATATATATATATATATATATATATATATCCCTCTTAGTGCGTATGTGTGCAATCATATTCAATGATACATCAGAAAATGCTGTGTGCAGGTCATTGTGTCAGTGTGTGTGTGTGTGTGTGTGTGTGTGTGTGTGTGTGTGTGTGTGTGTGTGTGTGTGTGTGTGACCATGAACGAAAAATTGTCTCTCTCTCTCATTGGAAGTACAGTTATTTCATCTAAAAGAAATTCCCAAAAGGAGAGAGAGAGAGAGAGAGAGAGAGAGAGAGATAGATAGATAGATTCACGGGCAGCGATATCGCACTGCGGGTCATTTCTGCGCCACGGGACACAGCGGGCTGCAACACGCTTTCGGAAAGATATTTATGATACACAATAACTTTACTTCCATAGGTCATAGCGCGCAGGTTAGTACATCATTGCACTCAGAATAAAAAATATAATTTGGTTTTTATAGATAAAATTATCTTCTGGCGTTTCCTAATTTTCCAAAAGTTACCCGGAGATGGGAACGGAAAATAATTTAGCCACCCGGAAGTTAAGGGTAATGATAATAATAATAATAATAATAATAATAATAATAATAATAATAATAATTGTGAGTTGTGGAGAAAGAAACACAATGTATACTGACAATATTAGTACAAAGTGTAAACTCTAATGATAATAACAATAATGATGATGTTACTGAACAAAACATGGAAATACATGTGAATCTTCTGTTTATAGGGCAAAACATACATTATTTGACTCTAGTAAAATTCACCATACAACATACCTGTTGACCACACTTGTGCCTTATAATCCGATAATTGTCTCTCACCCTTTCACTTTCTCTCTCTCTCTCTCTCTCTCTCTCTCTCTCTCTCTCTCTCTCTCTCTCTCTCTCTCTCTCTCTCTCTCTCTCTCTCTCTCTCTCTCTCTCCTTATGTTTGTTTTTGTTGTGTGTGTGTGTGTGTGTGTGTGTGTGTGTGTGTGTGTGTGTGTGTGTGTGTGTGTGTGTGTGTGTGTGTGTGTGTCGATCTCCGGGTAATTTTAGTCATCGGGTATTTTTTGTTTTTTCATTAGAATTCCCGCTGCGATCGGGCTCCAGACTATGTCACCTGTTCTTTTATTATTGTTCTTATTTGTAGCTATGTATAGTGCCTCGATCGCCTTTCTTTCCTTTTTATCTTTGCCTTTTATTAGTGTTTTCACATTATCCCAATCAGGCAAGTGTCCTTTGTCATCCACATGATTCACTAGAGCGTTGGTTGTTCTGTGATGTCTGATATGTTCTTTCTTTCTTTCTCCACAACCCGCAACTGTCAAGATGTCTATACAATAATAATAATAATATTATTACTATCATCATCATCCTCATCATTAATACGGATGAACAGATGGACGGACAGGAAAAGTTAGAGAAATACAACAAATACATAAAGAGACAACAGAACAAGACAGACAGACAGATAATTGCTTGGTATGCGAAAACCCAACCCACACACACACGAACATACCTGACCTAAAAACAATAACCTCACCTGACCTGACTGCAAATAATCTTTCAGGCAGTTTTGATTTCATATAATTTCCTCACTCACATCCCCAGTCCTTCCCAGACAGCCAGGCGTTGAACAGTTCATTCTCACTTCTCCTTCGACAATGGCACACTTGTGTATCAGTTGTGATCGTGTAGTGAAACCTCGCCAACATACTATTAGTTCTGATGTGTGTGAGCGATGGCAACACCGTACTTGTGACAGTGGAATTACCTTTCAGCAGTATAGAAATGCCATCAAGAACCGAGTTGAGGGATAAATACGCAGCCAGGAATATAACCACAGCCCACTTCTTGAAGACAATAGGAAAAATGTATGGAATAAATGATCAGTAAAGATAACTTTGTAGTGCTTATGTTTAGTATAATATATAAAGTGTATTGTCTTTTTCTTTCTTTACTGACGCCTTTTAATACAAATGAGTTGGATATACTATTGAATCAAGGAGAAAAAACAACAAAAACTATTTAATCAAGGAGAAAATCTATAAAAAATACTGGCATAAAAATGAAATATCAGCTCTACAAACTTTTCAATACTTTTAACTTTTCTTATAGTCAATTATATTCAATTATAATCAGTTAATTGCTATTATTTACCAATAAGTAATACCAATCAACCCGGGGTGATCAGGAATAGGAGAGACACAAAAAGGGACGAACGGGAACGGGCGCGAAACGACCCGGGGCGAACGGGACTAGGCGCGAAACGACCCTGGGCAAACGGGAAAAGGCGCGAAACGACTCGCGGGCGAACGGGAAAAAGGCGCGAAACCACCCAGAACCGATATGTTGTGGGCTTAGGACGAGTGTGGAGGGTGCTGTAGTTTCAATACAGAATCAGCAGGATATACATTTCGAATAAATAAGATGAAAGTAAGATGTTTGTGATCATGACAGTTGTTGAAATACATAACATTTACATTATTAATGTTGTTTTTAATATAACAGAAATCCACAAACAAGCATAATGATTGTAATATATAAGGGAATTTGTACTACATAGCGAGATGTTGGCTTCTACCTTAGGTGGAGTCAAGGGTGGAAGCGGTGCAGAATATACGGAGAAACCATGATATCTATTTCGAATAAATCTGAAGAAATTAAGATGTTTGAGATAATTTCAGTGCTTATAATTTAAAATATGTATATAATATATGTCGCTTTTAATATAAAAGAAAACTAAAAACAAGCATTAAGATTGAAATATATTAGGAAAATTGTGGCAACACCAACCAAGACATTTCTCCTTAAAATCGTGTTCGTGAAAACATTACAAAGTTTGGCGACACATGTAAACGCCAGTACTGTCACAGTCTGCTGCTGGCCTCTCTCGAGACAGCCGGCCGTCCTCCTATGGAAAGAGCTCAGAGCTCATAGTGACCAATCTTTGGGTTGGACCGAGATCACTCACACAACTCCTCGACTTACATCCCGTACCTACTCACTGCTAGGTGAACACGGGCTACACGTGAAAGAAGACACCCGCGTGTTTACCTAGTTGTATTTACCTAGTTGTAATATACAGGAGCTTGAACTACATTCGTGTGGTCCTGTCATCGTATCTATATTTGTCTAGTTTTTCATTCAGTTGATGTACATTCTTTGCCATTATCACCTAGCTTCCTTCAGTTCATTCCAAGTATCTATTTGTAACCTCTCCTTTTCTTCTTAATATTAGCTCTTTTCTATCTGTTTTCTCCAGGTTGTTCATCAATTAATATATAGTGATTAAGCCACATCTTTCTCTTATCTTCATGTCACTGAGATATTCAAAATTTTACTGGAATTCACAGCATATGTTTCTTAATTACTAAGTAGTACTATATACATGTGGTCATACTTTTACGCTTTGCCCACATCGCTGGCTCCTGTTAAATGATGATTAGTTTATAATAATTCGTAGCATTTTCACCACTTGCTGTACTGATGCAGATATATGTGCCAGCATCCAATGTGTGGTGATAAGTAATAATTGTATATAGCAAACGCTACTGATTGCTGAACGTAGCAGCTACTGTGAACGGTTGTATGTGACAGATGCTGTAGACTGTTGTATGTGACAGATGTTGTAAACTGTTGTATGCGACAAGCGCTGTAGACTGTTGTATGTGACAGGTGCTGCAGCCTGGTGTTGGTGGCAGGCGCTGTGTAAGAACGGGTATAAATACATTCAGTCATCAAGAATCGTGGTTAGCCTCAAGAACATACAGATTCAGTAAGACGGTGAGTGCAGTTGGTACCTTGATGGCATACTAATGAATGTTCAGTGTGCAGCTCACAATGAGGTGCCCTGTATAACCATTGGGAAATAAAATGCAATGTGAAAGAGGATATACAAATATATTGCAGTCTTGCTGCTACATCAATAATAATCATGTGTGTATGTGTGTGTGTGTGTGTGTGTGTGTGTGTGTGTGTGTGTGTGTGTGTGTGTGTGTGTGTGTGTGTGTGTGTGTGTGTGTGTGTGTGTGTGTGTGTGTGTGTTAAAAAAAAAAAAAAAAAAAAAAAAAAAATATATATATATATATATATATATATATATATATATATATATATATATATATATGTGTGTGTGTGTGTGTGTGTGTGTGTGTGTGTGTGTGTGTGTGTGTGTGTGTGTGTGTGTGTGTGTGTGTGTGTGTGTGTGTTTACACACACACGCACACACACACACACACACACACACACACACACATACACACACACACACACACACACACACACACACACACACACACACACACACACACACACCAACATATTTAAGACAAGGACACTATTTGCATATGAATGAGTAAATGCTAGAAATGGAACCTGCGTTGTATACTTCTGACTTCCTGTATATGCATAGGTGACATGCATCTTCATCTATTCCTAAGGTTGGTGAATACGTGAAGGATAGTATTAAGGTTCACTATTATGTTTTACTACTCGAACTAATGACAGGTTTGTGGAGTGACGGAGAGAAAAGCTGTCCAATCACCATAATTTTCCTTGTTGATATAAATGGCTGACATATTAATGCTACGATATAAATTTGTTTTTCTGTATGAAAAAAAACCTGTGATTCACCTACGTCAATACTACATGAGTTTTAGTATTATTTATGTACGTATATTTGTACTGAGCTGGATTGAACTTGCATATAGAAAGCCGCTTGAAATCGTGATCCTGTAAGTGCGCACTACAAATACATGTATATGTTATCTCAGTCTCTCAGATTAGTTAATTAAGAAAGCTTTCGTTGCACAATTACGAAATATGTCCTTGACTGAAATCTCTGTAACAAACAAAATATAACTACCAGGATGTCGATCAGTAGTGGAACGCGGAGTGAAAATTTATTAGAAGTTAAATCATTATAATTTCCAATGATAAAATACAGCAACATCTATCTTCAACCTTTTATTGTTTATTTCACGTTCTCAGGCAATTTTCGTGATATTTGTTTTCTTTCTTTTTCATCTCTCTCTCTCTCTCTCTCTCTCTCTCTCTCTCTCTCTCTCTCTCTCTCTCTCTCTCTCTCTCTCTCTCTCTCTCTCTCTCTCTCTCTCTCTCTCTCTCTCTCTCTCTCTCTCTCGACGTGGTCATCTCTTTGTTTGTTTGGAGGGAGGCGGGAAGGTCACCGTATAGCTGATAGATGAGATGGGAGGGGGAAAGGGATGAAGGAACGAACAAATGAACAATCAAGTAAAGGAAAAATTGAAACGGAAGGATAGACAGAAAGAAAGAGTAAATGAGAAAAGGAAGGCAAAAGATGCTATAGAGAAAGAAGAACGAAAATGAAAGTGTTGGATGCATTGCGTTATTTCATCCTTAACGATAACATGCAAGTTCCCATCTCTTGCCTACTATTACTCCTCTCTTCCCTCCTCCTCACCCCTTCCTCAGTCACTATCGTGCTGTGTTTGTCTTGGGTCGACCATTCTTCTCCCTGTCGTACCGCACCTTCCCTCACCGATGCTAATCAACCACACGCAAGCCTCACACCCTTTCAACCCCATACATATTACACAGGTGCAGCAAGGTACGATCAGGGATAAGACCCGTGTGTGATTTCACAATGCCACTGCCAGAGGAAGAGGTAAGTAAGGTTGTTTTGTGTTCTGTTAGTCATGATGATTTAAGTCTTTCGTAGTTTGGTGGTGGTGTTTTGCATCTCATGGTCTTATCTTTATCGTAATGGACGTCACATTTATGGCGTGAGTGGTGTGGAGGAGAGGAGAGGAAGGAATATTGATGTGTGTGATAGGGTGGAGCGATGATGAAGAGATGGGTGAAGTGGAGGAGAGTGCAATAGAACCTTTAGCTTAATTTGACTATGTGGTTTAATATAAATCCACTCAATCTCTCAGCTTTTCTCCGTTATCATTCTTCTTTCTCATCGTATTAGATTACACTCTCGTCGTCTATTTTAATACTGTAAA